>RJWJ010001909.1:0-114010 GCA_004363605.1 Indri indri | reverse complement strand
AGCACTCTGGGAGGCCAAGGCGGGCGGATCGTTCTGAGCTCAGGAGTTCGAGACCAGCCTGAGCAAGAGCGAGACCCCGTCTCTACCAAAAATAGAAAGAAATTAATCGGACAGGTAAAAATATATATAGAAAAAATTAGCCGGGCATGGTGGCGCATGCCTGTAGTCCCAGCTACTCGGGAGGCTGAGACAGTAGGATCGCTCGAGCCCAGGAGTTTGAGGTTGCTGTGAGCTAGGCTTACGCCACGGCACTTGCCCCTGGCAAGAGAGTGAGACTCTGTCTCAAAAAAAAAAAAAAAAAAAAAAAGAAAATAGAGGGAGTTGAAGTCTCCAACTGTAATAGTGGATTCATCTGTTTCTCCACGACATTCTGTAGGTTTTTGCCTCACATAATTTCATGCTTTATTGTTAAGCACATATACATTAAGGATTGTTGTGTCTTAGAATTAAGGATTGTTATTGAGCCCCTGTATCATTAAGTAATGCTCCTGTTTATCCTTGATAATTTTCCTTGCTCTGAAGTCTGTCTTGTCCAAAATTAATCCAGCTACTCCAGCTTTCTTTTGATTAGTGTTGGCATGGCATGTCTTTCTCCATCTCTTTACTGTTAATCATGTCTTTATATTTAAAGTGGATTTCTTGTAGACAACCTATAGTTGGGTTTTGTTTTCTGATCCATTCTGACAATCTCTGTCTTTAAATTAAGCATTTAGACCAGTGACACTTAAAGTAATTATCGATATGTTAATAGTTAGATTAATATCTACCATATTTGTTACTGTCTTCTGGTTATTGGCCTTGTTCTTTGTTCCTTTGTTTGTCTTTCACTCTTTTTTCACTTTTTGTGGTTTTAATTAAGCATTTTACATGATTGTAGTTTCTCTCCTTTCTTAGTATATTAGTTATACTTCTTGTTATCGCTTCTTTCAGTGGTTGCCCTAGAGTTTGCAACATACATTTACAACGAATTCAAGTCCGCTTTCACATAACACTACACTGCTTCATAGGTATTGCTTTGGCTTGCAGTTTGGCTCTGCTATTTGCTTGTAAGCATGCACTTTGAGCTGCTGCATGCTGGCCAGTGGGCTCTTTGAGTTGTGCCGCTGCCTGCTGACAAGCTTGCACTTTGAACTGTGTTGCTTTGTGCTGCATTTGCTGAATTTTACTGAGACTCTTTATAGATTTAACTGACTCAAGTCAGAGGTTTCAATAATTGACATTTGGGGACAGGGTCATAGGATTGGGGTCCTCCTTAAAGTGGCCCTGTGTCATGTGTCTCAGCTCAGACATATCTGTGTGTCTTATATTGAATTGTGTTTCATGATTCCACCATAAACCAGGACTGATGCTAGGTTCAGGGGAGTGACTCTTACCCTATGACTATTGTTTGTGTGTGTCTCAAACAGATGCTGGCCTCATTCTATGGAGTGCTCAGGGAAAAGACTGATAACCTGTGCAATGCGTGGTCCCATCAGGTGATCACTCATGTGGAGGAAGAACAGTTACTATGTGGCATGCTGAGGGCACGTTTCTAAAAGCAGATAGCTTGCTAGGACACTCTAAAATGTCTTGGCTGCTGCTGCTGCTGCTGCCTATGCCTCTGTTGCCAAAAAAGATCCTCATTCTCTAGGCTATAGGGAAAAACACACATGGCACACTCAAGGGGTTAATTCAGCTATTTCCATGGGGAAGCCCCTTAAACCTGATGATACTGATTTGAGGTTTTCTGGAGAAGGAAATTTATAACTATGACCAGGGTAGAGAGAATTCCTGTGTTGCCAAAGTATTCAGAAAGAGAGGGTGGGGAGGAGGGAGATCTGGAAACGGGGAGCGGGGGGGATAAAAAACTGAAACAGAGTCCACAATTTGATGTAATTGAAAATCCAAATTTTACAAAAAGAATTTGTACACCAAAAAGATAAAAAAGATGTGCAGATTGGTTTTGTGCCCCTACCACATAGATTCTGAATTTACTTTTACATCTGCTGAAATACACTTGACAAATCTTCATGGCCTTGATTCATGCTGGAGCACAAATTACACTTATACCTGGGCATCCACTGACTTTAAACAAGGTACCCTGTAATCTTGGAGAAGTTGCTGAACACAAAATAGAGAACAAACAGGTACACCTCACCTTAGTTATCAGAACTGCTGACTTGCCTAACTTCCTGGTGATCACAGCATCTCCTAAAATATACCACAGTGGGCACGGGACAGCCTGACTCAATAAATAATAGATTAAAACTAAATTAAGTTCTTGGCACTTACAAATTAGCTTGACAAAATGGCTCCCCGTGGGCCTCCCCTGACCCCTTGAAAATAGTTAGTGTACCCTAAGGTAAACTAAAATAGGACCTTGAAGGAATGCAACCCATTAAGCAAGATCTATTTAGAGAAGGGGTGATTACCTCTACTGTTTTGCCTCAACGATCTAGTTTGGCCTATTTTTAAACTTGGGAAGAATGAACAGTGCCTTGCAGTGGATTGCCACAACCTTAATGCCTTGGTCACGCCCATTAAGGCCCCAATATCATTGAATATTGATATCGATATCGATGCCCAATCTCATTGAAATTACAGACTTATCCCGTCAGCAATCAGTAAATACTTTCTTCTTATGGATTTGGCTAATAATGTTCTGTTGAGTCCCCATTTCAACAGCCTTTCAGTCTCAGCCTGCTTCACCTCCGAAGGGATGCAACATGCCTTTCCCGGATACTCACGGACCACCTCAACAGTGCTGTCATTGCAGTCTTTGCAGAGAAGCTCTTGAATGTACCTGACTTTCTCTAGCAGCACAGATGTGATTTACACTGATGAATCCTCCAAAGGGATTGATGTGACTACTCAGTCAGCACATACGAATACTCACAAAGGAGCTCCCAGAAAGAGGATGTGCCATTGTCCTAGGCACAATGCAAGGTCCTGCCACCTCAGCTAACTTCCCAAAATTATTTGGTAAACCATCCCTGACACTGTCAAGAAACAGCAACTGACCCTGTCAGCACCCACAATGGTAGAATAGGCCCAACATCTTTTAGGCCTGTTGGGTTCTGAAAGAAACATACGTTGCATTTACAAATTTTACCTAAGCCCACTTATGCTGTTACTTGCAAATCGGGCCACCTTGAACTGGCCCGCCTTCAGCAAAAGTCTCTAATGTCCATCCCAAGTGCAATACGACAGACACTCCCATTAGCGTCCTCCACAGGCTCCTTCGCTGCAGAGGTTTTACCAGCCCCTCTCACGCTTCTTGGAGAGTCCAGACCACCTGTGATGGCCACTCTCCCTGTAAGGCTATCCCATCTCCCTGTAAATTGTCAAAGGAACCAACCACATCTGGATAGATCAACCCTCATGGGGTCTCTAGGCTGGCTGCAGACCCGGAAAAAACAATTCTGCACAACAGCTTATATTATAAAAGCATTTTATTGAACACACTCTGGAGGAAGTCAGAACCAGAACAAAATTTGGGGTTGGGGTGGGGATTCTGTTTTGATGGTTTAGATACCAGCAAACTCTGGATTCCTGTTTCATCAAGGACGTGGGGACCCAAAGGCTGATTTGAAGCAGAATATAGAATTGTGACACGGGAGACAAGAAACCAGGAATTGGGCCCTCCCAGGAACCAAAGACTGTGGTTCTGCAATAGGCTTGGTCTAGACTAGTCTCCAGAGAAAGGGGAAACTTGGCCGGGCAACTACCTGGAAGAGGCAGCCTCCACGGGCCGGGTTGCTGCACTTGGGAGGCAGCGTCTTGCAGCAGGCTCTTAGCTCTTGAAGCTCTTCCGGGAGGAGGAGGTGGTGGAGACAAACTTGACGCTGGAGCTGCTGCCTCCACCGCTGCCAAAGCCCACCCCCAGGCCGCGGCCACTGCCAGCGCTGAAGCCAGAGCCCCCCGCACTGAGCCCGCCGCCCAAGCCCCCACTGCTGCTGGAGTAGTAGCTCCCACTGCCACCTCCACTGAGACCGCCGCCGAGGCCGCCGCCGAGGCCGCCACCGAGGCCGCCGCCGAGACCGCCACCGAGACCTCCGCCGAGGCCACCACCGTAGCCACTGCCACCGCCGTAGCCAGAGGAGACGCTGCTTGTGACGACAGCTGCAAGGAAAAGAGGGAGAGCTCAGCGACACCGGTGCGTCAGGTTGATCCTATGTGGCCAACTTATTTGAACCTGCTGGTGTAGGAGCACTACACCTGTCCCCTTTTACAGAGTAGCAAACGAGCCCCGGAGGAATAAAGTCATTTAGTTAAGGTCACTAAAAATGGTGGTGAACATAAGGGGCAAGGCCAGTGTAGGTACTTGGGGTAGAGGAGGCAAAGGCAGCGGCAAGGTCCAAGATGTGTAGGATGCGCGGCCACATTGTCTTATCCAGGAGATAAGACTTGAGCCATCGGGACAGTGCTTCCCGTCCTAATCCGTGTCCTTCCCCGCCACACCTGCTTCTCACTAAGTGTATTAAATAACCGTATGCTGGGATGGGGATCTCTGGTATCTAGAAACAGCAGGATTCTGACTTGGCACCAGATAGCTCCCATTATCATCATTGTTAATGTCTGTTCAAAGTTACTTACAGATGTTGACTGGTCCAACTCCTTCTCCGCTCAGTCTGAAAGGGGAAAAATTAAAATGAAATTATAACTCCCATAGCCACAATTAGAGCTCATTTCATAAGCCAGGAGGCTGTATGCCCACAAAACTGCCTAAATTAGAGGAAGAGGGAGTTTCTGGAGGGACTTTCCAATGAAGAGAGATTGACCTAGAAACAAGCCGTCGAAGGAAGATTACAATTCCCACTCTGCTCCACCTGGTGCATGGAAGGCATGAGCAAGAGGTTACGGGAAATATGAATATGTATAAAGCAGTTTTTGCCTTGGAGGAGCTCACATTCTGTGAGAGAACTCGGCATGGACAGAAATGCCTCAGACAGAAAGGAGGCAACGAGTGGTGGCAGAAGATTGAAGAAAATGGAGTATTTTGAGAATCCAAAGGCAGGTGAGTTGAACTCTGCTGGAGCAATCATGAAAGGCTTCCTGAAGGAGGAAGCCTTTGAAGAATGGGGAGGGCAGGGGTGGACATGGGTGTGGCGTGGACATTGAGGTTGCGAAAAGAGCATGTTCAAAAGCAGAAAGGGAGCACATTCGGGACATGTTTGTTGAGTTTCTTAGTTTTGGGGGGCAGAGGAAATGCCCGAGAACACTAGTGCTGCAAAAGGCCAGAAAAGAAGGTTGAGGCCGGCTGCATGCCCACGAGTCAGTTTGAAATCAGACTGATGACGTGTCATTATCACACACCAGACAGTCATCCTTGTATTTGCATTGTGCGCCCTGCAGTGCAGAAACGTCGCTTTATCGAATGAGAGGCTAGGCGCCTCTGTCTGCCCACCTGCACTCCTCGCCCTCCAGCAGCTTGCGGTAGGTGGCGATCTCCACATCCAGGGCCAGCTTGGTGTTCATCAGCTCCTGGTACTCGCGCAGTAGGCGCGCCATGTCCTGCTTGGCTTTCTGCAGGGCGTCCTCCAGCTCAGCCAGCTTGTTCCTGGCGTCCTTGAGCGCCAGCTCCCCACGCTGCTCGGCATCGGCGATGGCGTTCTGCAGGTTGGCGCACTGCAGAAGGAAAGGAGGGAACAGTGGGGACACTGGGCACTGGTAGCTGAGCAGGGCCTGAGGTGTTTCTCTCTGAGATTCTGGGTCAGGAAAACCAAACTATCTGGAGCCCCAGAGAGAACCCGATGCACCTGTCCTGGTCATCGTGGGTCCCCCTTTCAGGGCTCAAGCCTCCCCCTTGCTGCCTTTCAACCTCGCCCTACCTGCTTCTTGACATTGTCGATCTCAGATCTCAGTCTCTGGATCATGCGGTTCATCTCAGAGATCTCATGCTTAGTGTTGCGGAGGTCATCGCCGTGCCGGCCAGCTGTCTGCTGCAGCTCCTCATACTGATGCCACCAGAAAAGAAAAAAGGTTCTGTTTACATGAGGATGAAAAGCACCTTCCCAAAGTTCGCAGCCAGTGAGCTGCCAAGCAGTGACAAGTGGTGTAGTTAGGCAGGGTCTGGGCTGGTTCAGGCTGTCCTGGAGATACTAGTGTGAGATTCAGAGTGAGGTTCTTTTTTCAGGTTCTTGGGTATTTTTGGAAAATGCAGGCAGGGCTGTTCCCAGAACTCCTCCCAACAGGCCTTAGCAGATTTCAGGAGCCCCAGCATTAGTGATGCCATGGCCTGCAATCCTAGACATGTGTCCGTCCCCTCACTCAGGAGACATCCACCAGAGCACCCACCTTGGTCTGGTACCAGGTCTCAGCCTCGGTCCGGCTGCGGTTGGCGATCTCCTCATACTGGGCCTTGACCTCAGCGATGATGCTGTCCAGGTCCAGGTTGCGGTTGTTGTCCATGGACAGGACCACAGATGTGTCAGAGACATGCGTTTGCATCTGGGACAGCTCCTGCAGGGAGATTTGAAGTCAGTCATCTGATTCTGCGTTATTCAACATCAGTTTCATTCAAATGTTCCACCCGTTGTGGTATGTCAACTTGAGAAAAGAGTAACAACCACCTACTTGAAAAATTGAGATAAGTTTCTTACCGCGTCAAAGAACATCTTCATGAAGTTGATCTCGTCCATCAGTGCATCGACCTTGGCCTCCAGCTCCACCTTGTTCATGTAGGCAGCGTCCACGTCCTGGGGACACAGGGAGGTTGGCACACACACTTCCACGCTGCCCTAAGTGAGCTCCGCTCTTAGGAGGGCACGGCCACAGGCTACAGGTTCTCTCCTACCCACACCCACCTTCTTAAGCATCACAAACTCATTCTCGGCAGTGGTACGCTTGTTGATTTCATCTTCATACCTGGTGGTGAAAGGGCAGGGAAGTGTTTGTCAGAGGATGAGGCGTGGATGAGGGGTCTTTATTGCACAAAGTCAAGCGTGAGCCTGCTTTCGCAGTGGGAAGGGGCTCCTCACATCTCCTAGGCCGGGAGGGAGGGGACACTGGCAGTGTGAGCCTCTGGGCAAGGTCCTTACCCATGAGGATATTGCTTTCTCTGTAACTGCCTACCAGAGAATCATTCTATTATTGCTATAATTCAGTTACTTCAAGAATATTCCTGTAGAAAAGCTGTACTGTTTCTCTCCAACTCCACAGCTAATCAATTTCTCTAGTGCTTTTCTCAGCTTTCAAAGGCTTTTTAAAAAAAAGAAACAAAACAAAAAACTAGCAGCCCAGTGGCTGGTCCATAAGAGTAAAGAAATTATTTGAGGCACCGAGCTGGGTTATGTCATCAGTTCCCGCTTTGAGGCGAATCCATCCAAAGGCCGTGCTGTGTACTTTGAGTTTACTGGGGAGGAAAGCCCCAGAGAGCAAGAGTTACATGACTGCGTGTTGCACCACGTAGTGCCAAGGGTGCAGTGCTCGTTGCTCTGGCTGTTGGCTAGGTGCCTTGCAGAGGGGCTGAGCCTAAGGCTGGAACTTTCTAAACATGGACCCGTTGTTTTTGTTTTAGTATTGTAGGTGTCCATAGAAGGTATGTGCTTCTAGCCCATAAGGAAGGCATAAGTAGAAGGCTGGTTATGGCTATGACACCCCTCTGGTGCCAGCAAGCTTTCAACCCCCCGTCTCCACCCCCCCCAACTCACTTGTTCTTGAAGTCCTCCACCAGGTCTTGCATGTTCCTCAGCTCCGAGTCCAGGCGGCCTCTCTCCCCGAGGATGCTGTCCAGCTGCCTCCTGAGGTTGTTGATGTACTGCTCGAACAAAGGCTCCAGGTTCTGCCTCACGGTCTTGGTGCCCTGCTCCTGGAGCAGGGTCCACTTGGTGTCCAGGACCTTGTTCTGCTGCTCTAGGAACCGCACCTGAAGGGGAGCAGAGCTTGAAGGTGAAGAAACTTGGATTTCACGTTTTGATGATCAGCTCACTAACAGGCCTCCCATCTCCTGCTTCCCCGCTAAACCTTCCCATGTGCAGTACCTGGCCCTGTGCCCCAGGAGGGGAGGTCCAGAGTGAGGCACCCAAGCTCACTCTTCTAGGGGATACAGGACACTTATCCAGGGCACAGAGAGCATTAGGAATGGCTGTCTGGCTGTGGCCCAGGGCAGTGGCGGCTGCAAAGGCACTCAGGCTGCTGCCAATGCACTCGTCTGCCTCCCTGCACAATCAGCCCCGCTACACGAGACACAGGATTCACCCCTCTGTCCAAAAGTAGTCAAGGAGCCCTTATGGGGTAACCTCTGACTGGGAAGAAATAAGACCGTTCCCTCCAAGCTGCCTGTCTGATTAAGAAAGTGCCCACAAATCCAGGACACAGAAACAAATGGAAACACGTAACCGCAAACTGTGAAGCTATTTTCACAAAGCCAAAAAATCTTCCCTCTCCCCTCTGTCTTTGGCATTTATTCCAGACTCACAGTGATTTTTTGTTGTTGTTGTTACAAAGGATCATGTCTCACCTTGTCAATGAAGGAGGCGAACTTGTTGTTGAGGGTCTTGATCTGCTCGCGCTCCTCGGTCCTCACCCGCTGGATGGCGGGGTCGATTTGCAGGTTGAGGGGAGTCAGGAGACTCTGGTTGACGGTGACCTCTTGGATGCCTCCAGGCGGGCAGACGGGGAAGCCAGGGCCACCAAAGCCACCTCCAAAGCCAGCTCCACCACCGAGCCCAAAGCCACCACCACCAGCTCCACCGCCAAAACCGAATCCACTGCCGGCTCCACCTCCAAAGCCATAGCCGCCTCCAGCACCGGCACCAAATCGGTTCCTGAAGTTGCCGCCACTAGTGCTGATGGAGATCCTCTTGGAGCCCCCCAGGTTGTAGAGGCTCCGGCTGCCATAGCCACCGCCTCCATAAGCACCCCCAAGGCTGACCCTGCCGAAGCCACCACCGCCACCCCCAGACCGGGACACAGAGGTGAAACTGGTGCGGGAGACAGATGGGGTGATGGCAGAGGCGGCGCTGAAGGAGCGGCTGCCCCCACTCCGGAAGGACACACTTGACTGGCGAGACATGGTGGCTCGTTCCTGGTGGAGCAAGAGAAGCGGGCACTAGTGGACTAGAAGGTGCCGGAGAGAACAGAGCTCAGCAGGACGCAGAGGTGGCTCTGTTACCCAGGAGCTGCAATGCCCCCTTTTTATCCCCTCCAGAACTGGGCTGGGCGGGAGAGCTGTCGAGCTGTGAGTGATTAAGTGGGCTGGGCATGCCTGGGGGGCAGCTGTGAGCTCACCCGTCACACCTGCACAGTGCAGGGTGCAAACTCTTCCTTCCTGGCAGGCTCTGCTCAGTTAGAAATAACCTTGCCTTGCAGCACTGGTCTCTTGGCAGCAAGTCGGCAATGCTGCCAGCAAGTCTCTCTTCACTGTGGGGGCCGGGGGCCAGGAGCAACCCAGGGAGGGTGCCAGGAAGTGAGGGGCACAGGCCACGGCCACTGTCCTGGAGACCCTTACAGGACCAGGGTGACAGACACCCCAGGGCAGCACACATGGAACATCTGCCCTCCACTTAGGGGAGCTGTCAGTGGGGGCAGAGCCGTCCACCACCTGGCAATGATGTGCTCTTACACCTTTCTAGGCAGGTTGCTGCAGGGATCTCACCTCTTGGAAAGGCAATCCACGACCTGATACCTTGGGTATGTGCCAGAGGGAAAAACAGCTTTGTCCTTTTCTGCGCGCTCTGCTTCTTGGGGGAGGACAGCTATCCCAGAGCCCACTGGGCAGATTCCCCTGCAAGGTTCAGACCAGATAGGCTCCCCCAGACCTCAGGTTCCAGAAAGAGAGAATGTGGGAAGCCCTCCCACACCCAATGTGGGAGCCCCTGTGCTCCCAAAGCTCCTCCTAACGTAGCATTGTCTGTGCTCTTTGACCTTTTCCTTGCTCTTCGGCCTGGGCAGGACCCTGAGGGGGCTTAGCAAACCCAGGGATCCCGTGTGGTCCCTTACAAAAAGCCCTGAGGCTCCCCAGGCAGTCGTGTCTCTCTTCAGGGGAGCTGCTCTGCGGGCTCCAGCCCCCCAGGTGCGTTGCAGCCAGCTCTTGGTTCTTCCACGGGGAAGGAATGACTCACCGTATCTGTTGGTACAGGCTGGAGGCCGCCACAAACACATACCTGCAGGAGCTTCTAATCTCATCAGAAACATGTCGAGAGCGGGCCGGCCTGTTATAACGGCAAACCAGCCTGCTCCATGCAGCGGGCACGGCTGCGCTTTCTCCGCGCCCCAGCCAGCCTCCTTTGGAGCCAAGGGAATGGAAAACAGGATTCTGAGACTATGGATTGTACTGCCAGAAAGACTAGACAGCGCAGGTTTGCAGGCCCAGGCAGCCGGCATAGGTTCCTGAAGCTGTTTCAGGGAGGGCCCGGTGAGATCCCCTCTGCAAACTTGTGTGGGGGTTGTGCCACCAGGAGGGGGAAAGGGGGTTCTGGTGAGGTGTCCTAAGCCACACCCCCTCTCTTGGGCAGCAGACCTGCATAGGGCCACCTCTCTGCCTCCCCCAAACGAAGTAGGGCTCCCGGCTAGGGCGGTGCTTGGGCCCTTAAGAACTGTGGGGGCTTCTGTGGGCCGGGGGTTAGGGGCAGTGGAATGGGTTCAAAGCCTCAGGGCTGAGGGGCTATGTCGTGAAGAGTGAAAAATCAGGACCCAGCCCAGGCTCAGGAATCTCTAGTCAGGGCCTGTGGTTGGCCACAAGGAAGCCGAGGTTGTGGGAAAATGACTCCACATTGCTGGGTCAGCCGAGGTGGTGGTTGCTGCCCAGAGGGCTGCGATGAGAAAGCGGCTGACAGGCAAGTCCCGTCAGACAGACCGACAGCCAGAGCTGGCCTTACAGGTCCTGGGCAATGAAGCTTGGGCTGCCTGCCTGCCTGGAGAATTTCTGAGACTCTCAGAGGAATTTTACTGAGTTCACCAATTTCACACTTGGCTTTCTTTTGAAGAACATGTGAGTGTCTTGGAGGCCTGAGAATTATTGGGGGCCCCTCAGCTCCTGATAGAACAGGTTCAAGCCTGAAGCAAGTGTCTGCGGACAGTTAGGAGCTCTCCCCCTCCACTGGAAGGTCACTATCAGGCTACGTCCCCTCTGCCACACACACACACAGGTCCTGGGTACAGTCCCCACCGCCCTCGGGGAAGCCCCTCCCTGCCCCAGACACTGGGACATTCTCTTCTCCCCGTTCACCCTCCTCCCAGCTGTGTTGTGAGGAGACGGGACTTGGCAGAACAGGAATGCATCCTGGCCAGTCTGAGAACGACTAGCGCGTGCCAAGCTCGGGTCCAGATGCCAGGGACTAGAGGTGGGTGTGTGGCAAGTAACTGTAGCAGGGAGTGTTTGGGTGTCTCAGCAGGGGAAAGCGGTGCTCCTCTGTCCGGGCTCTGTGGGAACCTTCCCCCAGGCAGGCAGGGCAAGGCCTCCTTCAATGCCAGACGTGGACAGGTGTAAATAATGGAGCTGCTCCCGGTGGGGCGCCAGGCAGCAACAGCACTGCAGTGTGGGAGAGTCCCGCCCAGCCTGAATTCCACTGTGGCAGGAAGAGCGGGATTACAGCCTGCTTGCCAGGGAGCGTTTGTGTCCGCCACCCCACCGAGGGAGTCACCTAGGCTTGGCAGGACTTGCCACTTGCTTCTCTGGCCTTGTGTTCCACATCAGCAAGAGACAGTGAGGGCTAAGCCATCTCTCCAGCAGCCGGCCCTGCTGCTCTCCCTGCCGGGGAAGGGGCAGTACAATGAGCGATGAGCGGCAGGCCGCCCTCCCAGAGGTGTTGGGGGGTGTGGAACACGGGCAGTGCTTCGGAAACGGGGAAGCGCTTCACAGGCACCGGGCAGGGAGTACCTTTGGTTCACGGATTAGGCAAATCCTGCCACCCCTGCCCAGGACTCTCCCCTGAGAGCCTCCACCCCAATCTGGATGTCTTTGATAGAAGATATATTCAATAGAGCATAATAAACACAGTCCCCAAGGTTAGGGAACAGCTTTGCATAGTCCATGCCCTCAGCCAGCCTGAGCACCGGAGGTCCTCAGCTATCGGTCTTTTCACTGAACTGACGTGAAGTCGTCCCCCTCCACTCCTTTCCCAGATCTTTATGTGAACTCCCCATATTATATATACATATTATGCATAATAATGTAACATAGATGCATCTTATATATGTCATATACATGATATTAATACATACATTCCCATATGTTTATGTGAATCCTCCAGCCGCATGGTGACTCCCAGAGTCCTGCCCATCTGCTTTTGTCTCTCGGTCCACGCCTACGGGGCAAGCCTCTTGCCCACTCTGAACCCGGCACCCTCTGAGGATGGCGTTCGTGACTCTTTCTTCCTTAGACTGCTCTCCCACCCCAAGCCTGGTGAGCATTCCGCATCTGAGCTCACTAGTAGCCCCCATGCCCTGCCCCAGCCCCCAGCCCCCTCCTCTAGGACAGTAAGAAAGTGACAGCATTCCTATCCTTGCAGCCCTTCCACCCCTTGCGTGGTCAGCACAAAAAGTGGGGAGCAATAGTTGAGGCTTGAGTCACCCTATTCACTGGCTGTGGCTGGCAGCCCCGTCGGGGAGCCGGGAGCCAGATTCGCAGGATGGGGCAGGGCGGATAGAGTAGTGTGCCAGCCCCAGATAACTCTTCCCAAAGCCCTAGCCTCCGGGAGGAATTGAGAGAATTTTCCTGCCTCCACCCAAAGCCAGCGGGAAGCCTGCCCCCACCCCAAATCTGATCTCAGCTGGATTCTTGGGGTCGCAGAGACACAGGAGACTGGCCTCTCTGTGGACCAGGGAGCTGGACATACCACCCCTCCCTCATGCAGCCAGGTCTGGCAGAGGCTGCCTTGCAGACGCTGGGAACCCCACCCAGTGTCTCTAGGACTTTGAGGCCCAAGTCTGAAAACAGGCCTGGGTAGATACGCAAATGTCCAGAAGTAAAGCAACCACTCAGCCTTGGCTCAGGCGGGCTTTGCAGGCAGCTCCCGGCTGCCATTACTGGGATCATAGTGACAACTGACCTCCTGGAGGTGAGTTTTCCGGTGCAAGGGCTTCACACAAATTGTGGGTCACAGCACAGGTGCAAAAGCTCGTGGCCCCACTCTGGACCATGTCTTAGTCCAAATCAAGCCCTTGAATGGTTCTAGGCTCCGGGACATGTGGCCCACCTCTCACTGCACAATGTCCTGGGAGCTGGGAGACAAGGGAGGGCCCCGGGCTCACTGTGGGGGAGGGGGCCATGCAAGCAGGAGTTTTAACTGAGAACTGACGGGCTGAGCAGGAAGGGCAGAGCAGACCTACAGGAGGCCTGGGAAGCAGCCTTGGCCCCCATCCCTCAGATTCAACAAGCAATTGGCCCTCTCGGGCGAGAGCACCGCTTCCCTCCAGCAGGCCCCTGCAAGTCTGGGGAATGTGCTTTCCTTGTTTGAAGGGTGTTTTGCCAATGACATAGCAATGTCTTTAAAATCCCCCTCGGTTGATTGAAACTATGGGCTGGAAATCAACAAATACTTTCATTAGTCAGAGGGACTAAAAAAGGACATACAACAGAAACTTCTGCGCTTTGCTTTCTCATAGACAGTGGTTTTATTTTTTAAATAAACATTTATATAGGATTTACCATGTGCCAGGCACTGCCCTTGACACTTTATGTGTATAAATCTAACATCAGAACATGCAAAGATGGGCTCTTACCACGTTCTCAGAGTTTGCTTTGGCGTCACACGTGGGCATGTGTGTCTGGGACTCTGGGAACTTGCAGCCTTTCTGTTCAGTGGAGAGGCAGGGACACAACTCATTTACCCAGGTCGCACCTCGCAGGTTCAGAGGCATGGAAGGAAGCTTTTGGTACATTCCTAACCTGCCCCACGTTCCTTTTCTCCCTGCTCCTGTCTGTCCCCTCAGCAGGCACAATTAGGAACAGGACCGCAGAGGTCGACTGGCACCGCCTTCTCTGGGAGTTCGGGTTTGGCACACAGCTTCCTCATCCTGAGAGGGAGGCCAAGGCACAGGGGACAGAGCCCTGTGTCCACCTGGCTTTCCCTTTTGCTTTGGTGAGCTTCTAACATGGGCAAGTCAGTACGCAGTGGTGCTATGATGGCAGAGAAAAGAAAGTAAACAATGGCATCGAGGCTGGAGATGTTGCCTCTCCCAGGGCCATCTTCAGGAAACGTGCTAGGCGTGTGGACAGTCTTCAGGGCACACGACACCTCACGGGCCCCAGTCCCACCCCGTGCACACACTTGCAGCTCCTGTCTTCACGTCCCACAGGCACAAGCCACCACCGACTTTGCTCACTGTCCACCTGGACCAATAATCATTGTTGAGAGTTAGAGGAAACAGGGTAAGGCTTTTTCCAGGGGAGACGCAATGCGAAAAGCAGCTGACAAAAGAGAGCATGCACCAACACTTGTACCAATCACTGAACCAGGACTTCATTCAACGTGTGTCTGAGCCGTTGCGGGGCACCGTGCACTGGGTGCTTCTGGACTTCAGTTGTGTCCCTGTGTCCTTCCCATGTCTTCCTCTAGACTCCAGGGGTAAGGACTGGGCTGGGTCTCCTCCCCAGAGCTCCTTGCCAAGCCAGGACGGTGACCCGCACCACTTGGCAGTGACAGGGGTGGCCAAGCAAAGGCTGGGTTAAGGAATTCTGCCTGCCTTTATTTCAGAAAACACCCAGTACCCCCCCTCTGATCCATTCATAGAGAAAGAGGCCGAGTTCAGGGAGATGAAACTCTCAGCAAGGTGGGGTGACAGCCAGGGCCAGGTCCTGGTCCCATCCTGCATGCTGTCCCTTGCCCTGCACTGCCAGCAAGAGCCTGGTTGTCTCCCCACTCCAAGGCTGTGTGTCTCGGTCCCCTTGGGAGAACCATTTCCCCAGGCCTGGGTGCACCGGGGGGCTGGCTGCTGGCTGCCATGAGTGATGGCGGTCTTACCATTCTCCGTCTCCACTGTAAAGCCCTGAGAACTTCTGATGCTGGCTGGTCTCTCAGGGAGATTTTCCCCCCGAGGAATTTGCCTGTACCAGGCCACTAGGTCCCACCAGTCTGTGGGTGCTGACCTCCCCACCCCACCGACTGATACGAGGAGGGAGAACTCACACATGGCTCCATCTGCCCCTGCTCAGAGCCCCGCAGTGCCCTTGGCTGGCTCTCTGGTCAAATCCATGTCCTCTGAGGTGTTTTCAAGGGCTCTCATCATTCCTTGTTCTGTTCACATGTCCCTGGGTCCCCATGGTCTTTAAGCCCCAAGTCCACTCTGCAGCCAGGGGATCCACTCCACCCTCACCCCCGTGCCTGCCTGCTCGGCGCTGGCTCTGCCCCCTTCCCCTGGACTCTCCATGATCCCAAAACAGTTCAAAACATGGGCTGGGTCAGTGCCCCGGATGTGCTTTGCGGCATGATGGAAGATGCAGCCGCAGTTAGGTAGCACTGGGTGTGTGCCAGGCAGGGTTCTGGATATGTCAACTCATTTACCCTCACAACCTCATGGGCTGGGTCTATTATTGTCCCATTTCACAGAGGAAGAAACAGAGAGTGTAAGTATCCAGTAGGCAACGGAGCCTAGACAAGGGCCTGGGCAAGTGTGGATCCAAAAGCCTTTGTTTCCACCACTGCGGATGTTCAGGTTGTTGGCGCACAACCATGACGCGACTCTGCAGAGGACGACTCCGGCCAGGCTCTGAGGGCAGCAAACACGGTGGGTCTTAGATGCCACTCAGCAGTCAATGTCCCTCAATGTCTTCCAGCAACCCCGAGGGAGAGGGACCTCTATACTGGAGTAGGGACAGAGGAATAGACCCTTGGGAGACCCCCTCTCCTCTCTGGACTGCCAGAACCCAGGGTGGGGCAGCTGAGACTCTGGGGAAAGACTCCAGGGGATTGGAGTTATCCTGTGCAACATCTCAGGGACAAAGCTTGGGGACCACCACCTGACACTCATCTCCCTACTGCCCCGGCACCAGGCCCAGGGCAAAGGCCCAGACGCCTCCTGGGAACATCCTTCCAGATGCCTTCAACGTGGCTGACAACGGCTCCCCTAACACCTTGGGGATGGGCTGGTGTCTTGGCTCAGACTCCAGCTATGTCTTCATTTCTCATCTCCCCCAACCCCACAACCGCTATGGCCGAAACTCCCAAACAGGCGCCTACAGCACTTCGCTCAGGATGAGCAGTGGCCACGAGCAGGAGGGCGTGAAATGGGATGACCTAGCTGGAGAGTTACTTGGCATTTTTCTTTTCTTTTTTTTTTTTTTTTGGTTTTATAACATTAACGTTTAATTTTGTAAGTAGGAATATCAATGTTTATATACATATATATTTTTTAAGTTGTGGCAAAATATACATAACAAAATTTATTGTCTTAACCATTCTTAAATGTACAGTTCAGTAGTGTTAAGTACATTCACATTGTTGTACAGTTATTTGGCATTTTTCATCCTTTGGGATGAGCCAAGCCACCAGTGTCCTCATAGAGATGGACCTGCTCCTTGCACAAGGCTACCCCACTTAGAAATTAACCCCATTTCATTGAGACATGGAGCCTCATTGCTTTTGGTGACACTCAATTTGATTTCCTTCGGCCCTTCCTGGAAGTGAATGACTGTTAAGTGCTTACTATGTACCTGACATCATGCTAAGATGTAACATATATTGTCCTATTCACTACTCACATTATCCGCAGGCAATTAAGGACTATTATAATATTATTCCTGTTTTCTGGACCTCAAAAGGTTCTGAAGTTGTACAGCTAATATGTGCCCAAACTGGAGTTTGACTCCAGGGCTGTCTGCTCCTGGCCTGCGTGCTCTCAGCTAGCACGTAAGTGGTGGTGCTGAGGGGTCTTGAGGAGCCTGGCACCCCCATAATCTCCATCAGTGGCCCAAACATTAAAGCCACCTAAAATAAACATCCCCCCTAAACAGCACAGTGTGCTCCTCTGCAAACCAGCTTGGAGACAGACCAGCCATGCCGCTGTCTCCTTCTAGCCAGATCACCACCTCTAAGCCCCAATCCCTACCCAGGAAGAAATTCTGGGGTGCCACGAGGGTCCTCAGCACCACGACACCCCTGCAATGTGGAGCTTCCCAACCCTCTAGATCTATGAGGCCCGAATGCTCTCCACCTACCCACCAGCCTCCCAGGCAGGGGCCTGCCAAGGAGTGAACAAAAGCTCCATTCATGATGACCCTCCCCCGCTCCACCAGGCCCTGCTTCTCTCCTCAGCAGCTGAGAGTCCCAACCGGTTTCTCAGTCTCCCCGAGGGCTTGTCCCACCCATCGGCCTCCACACCCTCCAGGCCACCCCGGAAGGGAGAGCCCTGATGTCCAGGGCTAGGGAGACATGCGGCAGCTACTGATGCCTCCCAGCCTACGCCATGCCCGTCTCCAGCCGCCAGCTGACCTGGGCATCTCCGAGGGCTGGGCCCCCTCACTCTGGCGTCAGCCAGGGCCTCCCGAAGGTTGGCACGCTGCCCTCAGCAGAGAACAAAAACACGTTATGGTCTGCACGGCCTCAGACATAACATGGCTTCATTGTTCTGAGCCTGGAAAATGAGCTCACGTTAACCCTGAGAACCGAGGTTAGCCAGGTCCCTGGGTGAGGACCTCCTTTGCTCGAGAACGCGCAGTAGCTTCCCACTGGCCTCATCCTCAATGCCTCTAGGTCCCCCTTGCTCAGCATCTCCCCTGCCATCTGTGGTAAGCAGGATAATGACTCCCAAAGATGTCCATGTCCTAAGCCCTGGACCCTGGGAATGTTTGTCATGTTGGATGGCAAAGGGAAACTGAGGCTGCAGGTGGTGTTAAGGGTGCTAGACAGCTGACCTTAACATAGGAAGATGATCCTGGATTATCCGGGTGGGCTTGCTATGGTCCTAACGGTCCTTAAATGTGAACTAGGGAAGCGGCAGAGGAGGTCAGAGTGATGCCGCAGGACGAACTTGACCCCCCGTAGGAGCAGATGAGCGAGGAAGCAAACTCCCCCAGAGCCTCCAGAGGGATGCAGCTCCACCAAGACCTCCGTTTAGCCCAGCGAGACCCACCTCAGACTCTGACCTCCATGTCCGTGACGTGGTGCATTTGCATTGTTTTATCACTGAGTTCGCGGTAACTTGTAGCAGCAGCAGGAGCCATCTCTAGAAGAACTGTGTCTGTCTAGGTTCTGCTGCAGCCAAGAGGGTCTGCTCTTTACCCTCCACACTCAGGTTACCATTCCCAGCTTCCGGTCTCCCCGCCCACACCCCCCAGCCCACTGCCCTCCTCGCCCTGAACCCGGCTCCTCGCAGCTGCCCTCCTGCTGAGGCCCACTGCACACACTGGGCAGTACAGCAGGCACTGGGTCAGTCTATGGAGCAGCGAGCAGGCCACCGTCACCCCCTGCTCGGCACCACTGGGCTCCTCTGCCGGACGTGTGCTTTACTGCCCCGGGATCTCTGTGCATTCGGGGTTCTGTCTGCTGGTCTCAGATTGAGTGCTCGCTGTGGACTGGGTCCCGAGTCCACCTTCCTCAGACTGGCTTTCCCTCTCAGCCTCCGTATTCTCCTGCCCCCAGGCTCAGCAGGAGCCGTGCCCAGCACCAAGGGACAGGCTCAGGTGCTCACTGTCCCACCAAGGGCAGGAGGAGCTCGGGCTGGACTCGCCCCTGCCCTCTGGCTGCACTTTGACGGGTGAGCCACCCAACCCATGCCTGCTCCACCTGGGATCTCGCCGCTCCAGTGTGTCTGGCATGCTCGCAGCAGAGCACCCTAGCTTGCCAGCCTTTTCCTGGGTGTTAAAGGGGATTGGTCTCTCGACAGATCAGTGGCCCCATTTCCTGGTCAACTGACTCCACCCACTGCTGCTTTTGCCCACTTTGGGTTCTTCCCCCACCGCCTGCTGCCAGCGCAGGTCCTCACGTGGGAGAGGCCGAGCAAGGTAAGAGGGCAGTTTGCAGGGAAGGGTCTGGCTAGTGAGGCAGGTGTCTGTCCTGAAATGTGACACGATGACTGGTTATATTATCTCCCTGAACTCGTTGGCCTGATGGGACAAATGTAGGCATTTCCCAGTGGCCCAGCTGCTTGTGGGGGAGGCAGAGGAAACCAGTCCCGCCCTTTCTCCAGACAGTCCCAGAGGGTTCACCCCAAAAGGAATGGGCTCCATCCATCTTCTCAAGGCCCCAGAGCCTTCTTGTGTGGCAGAGAACAGGTGCGCCCTTTGTGTCAGAATCTTGACAGAGATTCCACTGCTTGCGAAAAGGGGCATGCCTAATGGGTTTATCTCATAATGACCTCAGCGGGGAACACAGGCTAAAGACAGAGCCTTTGACCTGAAAATAGCTTTGGGCTGCTCAGGAATCCTGCCCTCCGCTTCACCCTACACCCTCGTGAGGGTTCCCAGGGCCTGCACCCTCTCCACACCCCTCCAGGGACATGGGCATGGCTGGGTCCCAGCTCTTCCACTGCTGGGGGTCAGCTCCAGATGGACGTGGAAGGGACAGAGCAGGGGAGATCTTGAGTTTGCACCCCACGGAACCAATCCAGCATAGATGTTCTAACACCCAGACCTCAGGCTCAGATTACCAAATTGGGTCCCACCTCGTGAGTCAGCTGGGCAGGCGCCTCCAAAGGCCTCCAGCACCATCAATCACTTGATCACCTTAGTCAGGTCCCAGGGCTCGAGCTCAGCCTCAGGCTGGGTGGCAGGTTGGACACATTCTTCCTTGTGATCTGCTCAGTCCTGAAGTTTTCCCTGGCCAAGAATGCTGAGATGTCTGAGGCAGGGTCTGCATCCAAAAATCCCAGGAGGGTGGAGGGGAGGAGCACTTCTAGCTTCCAGAATCTGCACTCCTGCTCCCATCATCTCACTCTCCAGCACAGGTGGCCCTCCACCCACCTGGGATGCATCTCCTGCCAGGAAGCACGCACTGGGCCCTGAGTGACAGCGGCCACCCAGCCATCCGTTCCCGGGCCCTCCTCAGCCTGCCTCTGAGAGCACCCCGGCTCTCTCTCCCTCCCACCACCCCTTGCTTGAGAGTCCCACCACCCTTGCAGGGGGCACCAGTGGAGGGGAGCTCACCACACACGAGAACCCCTGTCTGGCTTCAGACGGTCCTCACGATAAGCACGGTCCTTCTCACTGAGAGTTGAAACCTGCCTCCCTCCAACACCACTTTCACTCCGCAGAGCTGCACAGAAGAGATCGGGCCCTCTACCTCTTAGACAGATACGTCTGTATTTGGAGACATTTCTTAGTCTCGCTCCCCCAGGGCACTGACTCGCAGGGAGAATAATGTGATTATAACCTAAGCTATCTGCAGGGCAGCTCCACCACCCGCCCTGCTTACAGCCCTCGGAGCCGTCTGCAGCCTTGCAACCAGCCCTAAACCAGCCTGGCCTCGCTGCCCTCCCCAGCCGGTGCCCCTTCAGCCCCCTCTGATATTTATGCCTCCTTAAATATCTCCCAAACTGCAGTCCTTCAAGTGCCACTGTTAGGAGCTTGGCCATGTTCACAAACCACCTGTACTGTCATTATTTTCTCTAATACATTTTCTAAAATTGGCTTACACATTCACCTAGTATATTTATTTCATAAGAAAACTTAGTTAACTAGCAAATTATGTATTTTCCAATATATATCAAAGTAATGCTGTGACAACCATAAAACAGGCTGTGACACGAAGCCCGAAATGATTTTGTGTGCCCGCAGTGGCAGGCCACCCCTGGGTGGGAAGCATAGCTTCACACGCCTGAGCTCCCTCCTCCTCCTCCTCAAGCCTTTGCTCCAGACGCCTTCCTAAGGCGGCTCCAGTTTCCTTCTTCCCCGGGGCCCTGGGGACTAGGGATAGGCCTTGCCTCTGTTTCTTGGCTCCCTGTCCTCCTCGAGCCTGGAAGGTTGGAGAATAGCTCTCTGATCTCAGGCCTCCTCTTCTCCCACCAAATAAGGAGCCCCACCCACCCACCGCACTTAGTGGAGAGGTAGGTTGTGGGGCAAGGGGTGACACCTGGGCTGCTTGACATCCTCAGGATGCCCAGCTGTGAGCCTGGATGAACAGGTACACCTGACCCAGAGTCAGGGTGGCAGGGAATAAATTTCTGTGATGATAGATCAAGTGTCTGCAAACCACAAATGAGCACTCAGAAAGCCGATTACAGTCCTTAGAGGGTGAGAGGTGAGTGTAGCAACAGCAGCTTCTGACCAGGCTGTCAAAACAACAGGGACTGTGGGAGGTTCGGCCCAGGTGCGTATTGGGGGAGGGGGAGGTGGCCGAGGCCCCCAACCCCGCCCCACCTGGGATAGGTAGCGCTACCCAGAGATGCTGGGAACCACGCTCACTGCCCTCTGGCAAGACCCAGGAGAGACTCCTGAAAGGCCTGTCACCTAGAGGCCTTTGGCCCCTCCTGGTCACTGGGCCCCATGTTGGGCCTTGGCTGTCTCTGGTAGTTCCTGCCTGTCCCCAGTGCTGACTCCAGCCTCACCCTTTGCCCTCCCAGACCCTTACTGTCGGTCCCACACAGCGTCCCCAACTTCCCTGGGAGCCCTAAGGGCCCCTGCTACTCCAGGACTTGGTTCTGTGTCTTCAGGGGCCAGATCTGAGACACAAGAGGGAGGCGGTGACATTTCTGTCTCCCCTCTCCACGCTCTGCCTCCTCAGGGTAGGAGAGAGCATGGGCTGCCACTTCTGGCGGGTGGCCCTAAGTGTGCTTCATGGTCTCTCTGGCTCTAAATTTCCTTATTTATATAAATTGGGGGTGCTAATAAGATTGTTGAGGATCTAATAAGGAAACACCCTTAAAGAATCTAGCTCATGGTCTGACACACAGCCCCAATTTAACAGTAGCTATTCCATCATTCCCACCTTCCAAGTTTACCTCCACATTTATTTCCCATTCCCATCCACACCTTTCCCATTCCTTCCTCCTTCTCTGTCCTTCGACACCCGAAGCTTGGCCTAGGTGTCCCAAGTGTGGGTGCTGTATCCAGAGCACCTTTATACTTAGTCAAGAGCAGCCCTGGCCCTGGGCCCTTCCAGCTGCCCTCTCCCCACAGAGCCAGACGTCTGCAGGGCTATGGAGACGTGCTCAGGGAAGCCACACAGCCCCGCTCCAGGCCAGCTCAGCTGACTAAAACCCCAGAACCAACCAGCAACCCCTGGCCCACGCACAGACCTGTGCAGGCCCCTCGCCCAGGTCCATCCTCTGGAAAGCAGCGTGCCATACTGCTGGGCAGGCCTTGGGTGTCCGCAGGGTGTGGATGGGGCTTAGATGTGTAGGCTGGGGACAAAGCCGAGGGTAGGAAGAGAAAGGGTCAGCTGCAGGCCGGGCGCTGAGAGCTCTCTCCACGCTACCACTTTAGGACCTGGAAGTCCGAGGAGTCCAACAATAAATACTCCATTCCGGTATTGACTCCTCCTGGGCCAGTCTGTGGGAGACCCACACCCTGGACTTGAAGGAACGACAGCACCTCTGCCCCCTCCTGGGCCACTGGCCTGGAGACATTTTGGAAGTGGAGCCTTCGTCTTAGTGTATGGAGGGGCTGCAGGCTGTCTGGGGTTCTCAGGAGGGTCAGCAGCAGACAGAGCCACAAAGCGTTTGGCTGGCTCCTTCGGGCCAGCCGGGCTGAGGGTAGCTACGCAAAGAGGAAGCTTCTGGGGTCTGCCCCAGGGAGAGTGTGCAAAGCTGGTGTGCAAACACCCAGACCCTTTCTCAGAGGCTAATGTAAGCTAATTATCTCATTAGCTGCTTTTGTTGTTTTTTTTCCCTTAGGCATTTTCATAGTAATTGTCCCACATTCTGTGCCATTTTCTCAGTTCTTTTGGGTGTCCTGAACTCAGCCATCTTCATAGAAGGGGAAAGACTTTAGGTTTGTTTTGTCAATGATTATTCTAGACTCAAACATCCAGAACTAAGTTACTCTCTGGCATAGCCACACGAATGTGTGAGTTGGGCATAAAATCATACATTGCGTATATCCTTATCCAGACAGAGTCACCTGGGCCTGATTCTTTCACCTGCTAGCTGTGTGACCTCGCCGAGCCTTAGGTTCCCCATCTGTGAACTGAGGCACTGGCCTAGACGATTTCTAGACGAGCCCTGAGATCACCCCCACTCAGACTCTGGTACTCGCCCTCTTTATTCTTCCTTCCCTATTCTTCAGTCACCCAGGGCTCTCATCTTCTTCCCAAAGCATTGTTCATGTTCCCATTCCTTTGCTTTTGTCTTCACAGCTACTGACACTTGGAATTACCTTATCCTACCTCTTTATCCCTTAAGAAGGCCATGTTTTAAAGCCCAGCTCAAATGGCCCTTCATCCAGAGAGCCACCACCCTCCATCACCCTGTTGGAAGACCCAGCTTGGAGGCTGGAAGAAAACCTGGAAGGTCACCCAGTTCAACCCTCTCGTGTGACAGACAAGGATACTGAGGGCAAAAAAGGGCAGTGACTTGGGGACAGAGGCAGGTCTGGAACCCAAAAGCCTTTTAACCTTGCCACCTCCAGGATCTACACCCCTTAGGGCCACCATGAGAGCTTGCACATGTTATTGCTTTCGTGGGCATCTGTGCCTTCCTTAGCCCACAAGACCTCTGAGGGCAGAATCACGTTGTGTTCATTCTGTATCCCTCCTGTGCGGCACCAATGCTCCAGCGTAACCCCTGTGTCAGACGGGACCTCAATATATGTCTGTTAAGTCTAACTAAAACTAAATCCCATTTTGATCCCTGCCAAAAAACCATATATCCCATTTGAAACCTCCCTGTGTTCTTATCTCTGACTGGTGGTGTGGTAGAGAAAGCTCTAGGGGTTTGAAAAAGCCAATTGTTAAATTTTAAAGAATTTTGTGAGCCTGTTATCAATCATAGCCATAATTCAAATTAAATTATCTACAATTACAATTAAATAAATTACATAGAAAACAAAGAGAAGAAATGCCTAAAACTCATTGCTTTCCAATTTTACTATACTCCCCTATTAGCCAAGTTCTTGTTATTTACATGCATTGAATCTACACAGTGGAAATACTATATGATGGTATTCTGTTGCACATCTCTTTCCAACTCTGTAATCAGTGGCATCACGTTGGTAGCTTGAAATCACCACTGTGGGAGAATTTACACCAAGGGAATCAGCAAACACTACAAACCAATCTCGGCTGCTTTATTGCAAGCATCTTCATCATTTCATCCAGTTGGTTGTAGTAGACATCCACTGTAATGGATTGAGCAGGTTTCATGAAACTGTAGTGGATAACACCAGCGCTGGACTACCAAACAGACACCATTAGCTTTCATGATGAATATTCGGTTTTGGACTGTGTTTCAGCACTTTGTCTTTATCCAACCATTGTACCAAGTGCTTGCAATTGTCAAAAAGAATCCATTTTTCATCACTCATAACAATACAGTGTAGAAATGGTTTGCCTTTATGTCGTGACAGCAAAGAAAGTCAAGCTTCAAGATGATTTCTCTTCTGATGCTTGTTTAACTCATGTGGAACCCATCTATCCAGCTTCTTTACCTTGCCCATTTGTTTCAAATGGACCAATACTGGTGGAATAGTAATGTCAAACCTTGCTGCTAATTCATGCATAGGTTAAGATGGATTCGCTTCCACTACAGCTTTGATCTCAGTATCCACCTTGGTCTCAGGTTGCCCATATGGCTCATTCTCAAGATTAAAATCGCCGGAACAGAACTTCTCAAACCTTTGGCGTACTGTGTGTTCATTAGCCACATCCTTCCCAGACATTTTGTTGATATTTCAAGCTGTCTGTGCAGCATTGTTTCCACGACAGAACTCATACTAAAAAACAACACAAATTTTTTACTTATACATGGTTTCACAAAAATTGCTCTAAAAAAATCTGAAAGATAATCAGAGCCAAAACATGAGTTGAAAGACTCATGTCAAAGTGAAATGTCAGAGATATCAACTGTCTAACTTAGTACTTAAGGAAATCAACATTTCATTCTTAATATCCTACCAGCAGCCCTCTTTAAAGTAAATCACTGCCTCAGCAACATACACATGTCAGGAGCCAGGCATGGTGTAAGGCGATTCCAGGGTTTCAGTTCAGGGAGAAGAACGGGGATGTCCCACTATGGTGGGAGAGAAGGGGAAGGACGCTGTGGGCTCTGAAGCTGTGTCAGTCCCCTGGGGGAGGCGAAGTTCCAGAAATGTCAGCTAATGCAGACTGGGCCAGGGCACAGGATGAGTAAGCGGGAGACAAACATTTGCTGCTGGGAAATTGATTTAGGACCAGAGACCCCAGAGAGCTCCTAAAAATCACCCACGGTTTCCTGAGTGGCTATCATCATATCTAACAATAGCAGTAGTAATAATTATTATTATTATTGTAGCACCTCATGTCAATGGCACCCTTACTATGGGCCAGGCATTTTATGCCTCAATCACAACAATGTGAGGAAGTAGTTACTGTTATTATGACTGTTATTGTTATGATTTTTGTCCTCACTTTTGCAGAAGAGGAAGTAGACACGGGAAGGCAAGCGCTTGCTGGCAGCCCTGCTGGAGTCGGGGCCCAGGCCCTTCACCCCCTGCCCCCGCCCCTGAGGGTCATCACCCTCGTTCCTGACATTCTCTTCGTGTCCTTCCCCTTCACTAGTCCTTTTGATGAGCTTCTAAACACGGTGCCACTGACGGCGTGCTGTTATCCCCGTTGTTTAGATGAGGACACCAAGGTACAAAGAGGTGCCTGAGAAAGGGCACACGCTTAATGCATTTCTCATGCATCTGGAGCAATTGAGAAAAATAAGTGCAGTGCAGTTTGTTTTATCTAAAGCAGCGGTCCCCAACTTTTTGGCACCAGGACCAGTTTCATGGAAGACATGAACAGGTTGGGGAGGGGTGGTGGAGCTCTGCAGCTTGGTCCCTAGCAGGCTGTGGGCCGGTACCGGGGCCATGGGTTGGGGACTGCAGATCTAAAGGACTGAACTTGGTCTGGGAGACCGTCCTTCCTACTGTTAAAGTGCCCCTTTCTTTTATGAAATGGTGAAGGTAGTAGGTGGTAACTGTTGCATTTTTAATGTCCTATTTTGGCAAAATAAAAGGCTGGCAGCCCACCATCTGGTTTGAAACCTTCCTCCGTGATGGCAGACTCCCAGCACTGACCCTAATGGCCTGGCCCCCAGGGCTTGCTCAGCTCTCTGTCACTGCACACCTCTTCCCGGCTGGCACTCACGCAGGGGCACCTATGCTGCTCAGAGAACATAAAGGACACTCAAAGGGCCGGGGCCCTCCTGCCTCCCACTGAGTTGGGAAAATGCCTCCACACCCTTGACTGTGGATTAAGGGGCCCCAGACACAGGGAGGCCTGGGGCTGGCAGGATTCACCTGCCAAGGACGTGCAGCGGGACTGTCCCACCAACCCTCTGCTCCAGACCTGCCTCAGCCTGCACGGGGCCCCTTCCCCCGATGCGCCCCCTGCTTACTTGGGGGGGGAAATGGAGCAAGAATCTTCCCACCCCCACCCCTGTCCCATCTATTCCCAGGGCAGTCCAACATGATGATTCATCTCCCTTTTGTTTTGAGGATTTTTCATGGCAAGTCAGAGGCCCTCTCTCTTGATTTGGCTGAATTCCAAGACCATCAGAGATCTATTCAAACCAGAAAAAATCAGGAGCAGTGAGGGCGGCTGCTTCCCAGAGGACGAATATTTCCTACTTGTTACAAATGGAGATAACCCTTATATAAACTGAGCTTCCGAGTTACCTGTTTTAGGGTCTGTCCTTCACTTCTGGGTCTTCGGTGGATTCTCCTCCATCTTCCGCCAGCACCGGCCACGGGCCACGACTATGTTCTAGGCAGGAACCTGGGCTTGAGCTGGGAAGGCCACGGCTGAGTGAGGGGATGTTAGAGAACGGGCCCCGGGGCAGGCGGTGAGCCTGGGAAGGCCGAGGGCTGAGCCAGCTGAGAAGAGATGGTCCCCACTGGGGGCAGCAGGGCGAGCTGTTGGGGACAGGGCCAGTGTCACAGGAGGTGGAGGGCAGACACGAGGCAGAACTTCTCCAAGGCCAGAAGTGAGACGTGAGGACTCAGAGTCTCCTAAGGAAAGAGGAGGTGCCTGTCAGGGGTATCCGCAGGGGTGGTGGCTGTGCTTAGCCGCTGGACTGCCACCACACTGATGTCTGAAGGAAGACGGTTCCAGAAGAGCCCGCTCATGTGCATGCCTGGCACCACCTCCTTCCTGCATCTCCAGACCCTTCTTGCTGGTCTTGGGTTTCATTTTGGTGCTTCTGGTCCCAGAGCTCAGGGCAAACTGCCCACCGCAGTCTGCTTGGGCCCCTCTGCCTCCTCACCCCCACCCGTCCTGCAGCCCACCTCCTCCTCCTCGTCCTCCTCCCGCCTCCCCCCTAACCCCTGCTGGCTCTGGGGCCCACACCACCTCGCCGCCCCAGCTGCCTCTGGACAGGGCCTCCCGGGAATCGAGTATGGAGCTGGGACCTCGGCGCGGCCTGATCCCCCACCATCGAGAGGATCGGTCTCTGTGACCTGGAGGTGATGGTGGGCCACAGCCTCAGCAGACAGCCTGCAGTAGGGGAACCCAGAGAAAGGGGACCCAACCCAGTGCCTGGGACCCAGAGACATCAGGCGTCAGCTGATGGAACAGGACAGAAGTTCCATGGAAAATGGGCAGGGAGCCTGCAGGGCATCAGGGCAGGGGGAAGGGTGTGGCCGATGGGTGGGCAGAGGTGACAGTTCCCATCACAGGAGGCAGGGTGGTGGTGTGGAAAGAGTGTGCTCTTTGGAGAGACCGACCTCACTGAATCCTGGCTCTGCAGCCCTGGATTTAGTACGCCTGTGTCTTGGGAACAATAACACCCACCTCGGAGAGATAACGTGGATGCCGTGCCCAGTCTCCAGAGCCTGGCCCATAGCAGGTGCTCCGTACACGCCCATCTCCCTTCCTCTGCCGGGTGCTCTGAGCCTGGAGTGCGGCACAGGCCATGGGGATGCGGCTCCACAGATGGAGAAAGGAGCCGAGCAGCGGTCAAGACAGGGAGGCCCTCAGACACCCAGCAGGACCCCCAGGTGGCAGGTGGGACTGTTCTACTCTCTGCCCCCAGGGGTTTCCCGTGGGCACCCACCTCTGTGTCTACAGCCAGCTGGACCCACAGCAGCCCCAAGTCGTCCCCCAGCTGGACTGTGACATCTGACTATGTCTGAGGACACCTCCAGCCAGGTGTCCCCAAGGGCAGGTTCCTGTCAGTACTCACAGTGACAGCCCGGAGTCAGAGCCCTGCAGGGAGGGGAGTGAGTCCGCCAGCTGATGCGGAGTGCAGGTGGTGTGCGAGGCATACGCTGGGGATGCCAAGCTGAAGGCTGTCCACCTCTGGTCATGGGTGCCGGGGGAGATGACAGAAAGCACCAGGATGATGGAGAGGGCACTTGTCTAGCCTCATGGGCCTTCACTGCCAGCGTTTGAGAGGGGCTCTGCAGTGAGTAAGCTGGGACTCCTCTCCCCGCCTCTTCCTTCATTGTCATGGCAACCACAGCCCCCTCGACCCCTTGGACGCCCTCCTGGCCCTGCCCCTGCCCCTCAGCCCCTCTCCAGGCTCCCTCTTGAATGAACTGGCCCTGCCCAGCGGAGCTGTTCAGTTGCTTCTAGCGCTGTCTTGGACGAGTCTCTGTCTCCAGCCTGACAGACACCCCAGCCTCTCTGTCACATCTGGTGCTTGGCCTACTGACACTTTGGTTCTGGCTGGCATAAAGGGATGGTGGGAGAGTCCTTCGCTCCCTCCCCAAATCTGTGTGATGAACCAGCAGCATCCAGAGAAACCACCACCCCCAGATTTGAGGATTTAGCTGTTTCTTTAAGCTTCTCAACTAGAAAGTTCTTTCTGCTATCTGACAGTCCTCACTGTTGCAAAAGAAGCAGGCTTGTAGAGGCAGAAGGCATGTGCTGTGCTTTCACTGAGGAAATGGCAATGTCTATGCACAGTCCTGGAAACACACACGCACACACACCTTGCCTTGTCAACCAAGGGAGCGAACTTGTTGCTGAGTCTTGGTCTCTCACGCCCACCTGCTGCATGGTGGTGCTGACAAGCTGAGGGCAGCCAGGAGGCTCTGGCTGATGGCTCCCTGCTGGGCAGGGGGCTTTCGAGACTGGCTCTGTGGTCTCGCCCTAAGCCCCAGCCACTATTCTGAATGTTCTAGCCGCCAGCCCGGCCCATCCATCCCTTCCTCCAAACCCTCCATCTTCCTCTGCCATCGCACTTCCTCTTCTTGCCCAAACCCTCCTCCCCAGCTCTCTAGCCCAGCCTCAACCTCAGACCCTCCCCCAAATCACACCCCCATTCCTCTATGAAACTGAAACCCTCTTCCTTCCCCACAAACACCACCATCAGCATGGTTACCCTGAGAATAGATCAGTACCCACCCACCGTAGTGACTTTGGCTTCCTATCCATCCGCAATGCCCCGTCCCTCCTCTACCCGTCCCTCCCTGCCGCAGACACAGAGCTGGCCTGGGGAGTCTGTCTGTCCACCCTCATAACACACCTCCTCAGCTAGGCAGGCCTGGCCATCGCCGCAGTGGCTCTGTGGGGTGGATGGGGCATGTCTTGGGAGGTGCCAACTGCATAGTCACTGAAATTCGCAGCCTGCCCCCACCCCATAGTGGCCCCCAGCTCACTCCACCCCATTCCTGCCCCAGCTTCCAAGGACTTTTTACTCGTCTTTCCATCAGAGAGGCCCAGAATGTGGGGCCCGCACCAGCTCCGCCCCCTCCTGGCTGACCCCCCAGGAGGCCAGACTCTGAGAAGCGAGGAAAGGGCTGGACAAATGCACACACTTGTGCACCAAGCCCCCGCCTTCCCACTAGGAAACTCCAGTCTCAGAAAGAGGCAGGTCCCTGCCAGGAACATGACTGTTTCTGTCATTGGACACAGTTCACCCTTCTGTTGAAGCCACCAGCCAGGGGCATGCCCAGCCCCTCTGTGCATGTCCTTTCCTCTCTCCCTGCCCCTCCTCCTCCCTCCTCCCAGGCTCCGCTCCACACCTATCCCCTGCGGTCCCGACAGCGCTCCCACCCCACTGCCTCGTGTGCACTGGGAGTTTGCTCTTCTGCTCCGCAGAGAAATTTAACACAGAAATGTGGGCCTCGTGGGTGATGCACAGGGGCCTTCTGTGTGTCTGTGCTGTGTGTGTTCACATGTGTCTGTGTCTGTGTGTGTGGTGCACACTCACGCGTCTGGACCGAGGTACATGTGCGCGCGTGGACGACTCAGAGACCAGACCTTCAGGTCGTGCTGTTTATTGAGGATGCAACAGGGAGGGCCTTAAAGAACAAGGGAGAAGTGAGCGGTGCCTCTTCTCTGCTTGTGGGTGCAGGAGAGTGAAGAGAGAGACCTTGACTTGTGCTTGGTCCCACTCAGAATGAGCCGCGAGACTGAGCTAGGGCAGGATGGGGACTGGGCCACGCTCAGTTTTTTGTCCTTCAGTCCTCCTTTTCTTGCACGCAGAGCCAGCTCCCAGCACAGGCAGGCGCTGAGACAAAGGCCCCGGGAGCCAGGCAGAGTAGTTAGCGATGAGGCAGAGGCCGGGCAGAGGAGGGAGGCTGGGAGCCAGAACACAGCTGGTGGTGTGGCTAGGACCGCAGCCAAGGAGTAACTGCCTGGAGTGTGCAGGGAGGAATTTCACCAAGCTTGGACATCAGGCCTGTCCAGGCTCAGGAAGACACAGGCCGGGAGAGCGGGTGGCCAAGGCCAGTGCAGGTGTATGGGAGCAGGACCAGCAGGGTGGAGGGGGAGCTGACAGTGGGCTGGGGGTGGGGCACAGACTGGGAGGCAGACCCGGGGCACCAGGGAAGGGCCACACGGCAGCCCCCTCTACCGACTGGCTTTCTTGGAGGGGGCACTCAGGCTGGAGCCCTTCCCCAGGGTATCCTTGTAGTCGCTGGCACTGCCCCGGCTCCTGCCCTCCCCACCACGGACACTGCACACTCCAGAGATGCAGCTGCTGCTGTTGGCCACGTAGCCACTGCTGACCGTGCTGGGCCGGAAGCCGTAGCTGCTGCTGCCACTGGTGCTGCTGACGATGGCTGCAGAGTGGGGGGTGCCAGGTCAACACCCACCCAGGCAGAGCTGGGGGAGAGCTGCCCTCTCTTCCTAGGGCAGATGGGGCTCTTCTTGGAGCAATGGGGTGGGCGGAGGCCCTGGTCACTGCTGCTCCCTCCCCTGGGGAGCATCTCCTGTGTCCTGTCCTTGGCTCGCTCAGCTTATACCCAGTCTGGCTGAGTCTCACCCCGTTAATGCTCAGAGGCCATCTCCTTGATCCAGGTACCTATGCACCCACCTGTCCTCTTGGGCACCACCCATGGCCCCTTCCGTTAGCCTTTTTGCTACACTTCGCAGCCTCCAACCTCTCCCTCCCACTAGCCCACAAATGGCATCCTTCCAACGTTCTGGTTTAACTCTTTTAGTCCTACTGAGAAACACAGAGATCCAGTACTTCCAGCCCGACCTCTGAGGCTCCTCATTCTCTAATTCCCTCAGGCCCGTCTAATTTCCCAGCCCGGTCTGACGGCAACTTGCAAACCTGGCTCCCTGAGCCTCGTACAGACCTCGTGTTCCAGCAACAGGACCTTTGTTTCCCTGTTCCCATGACAATAGCTTTTCCTAGCTGCCATGTCCCGGGAACAGAGACACAGGGATAAGGAGGAAGGAGCCCTGGGCTGGGAGTCAGGAGAGCTCCTTTCTGGCTGTGGCTGTATCATCTGGCTTTGTGACCTCAGACACAGCTTTTCCCTCTCTGGTGCTTAGATTCCTTGTCTACACACACAGGGTGTGACTAAGGTCCTTCCCAGCCCACAGATTCTACAGTTCTAGGTCAAAGTGTACAAGTACTTACAGATGCTGACAGGGGAGGGGAATTCTCCAGACATCCTGTTAAGAAGAACAAAGTAAGAGAGAGCCATCAGTCGGCCACGGCCTCTTCAAGCCACTGCCCCGACTGGCCTGATGTGGGTGTCCGAACCCAGCAGGCATCTGGAAATTCCAGGGTTTCTTGGATGCAAGTAGAGCCTGAGAAGCTTTGGGGACCTCCTGAATCTTTGGGGTAACAAGGCAACAACCCCATCAAACAATAGTTTGCAAGAGAGGCACGTGTGGGGCCAGTGTACCCACCTCCCAGGCCCACCCACCTCCTTCCCATGCCCTAGAGCACTGGCTGTCCCAGCACCCCTGACAAGCCCATGCTGCACCCAGACAGGTTGGGAGGAGGCAGCAAGGAAGCTGAATAGAGTGATGGGGTTTGAGGAGATGGACAGTGGGAGGTTCCTAGTAAGTTCAGGAAGGATGAGCTAATCCACACAGTACACCCCGTAGCACAGTGCCCGCTGTGCAGCAAGCATGCGCGGTATGTTATGGGTGGATACTCACAGCCACTCGTGGGTACTATGACTTAGTACTACCATTATTTCTATCATCACCACCCCTCACACCCCAAGAACTCATCTCTTCTGGAGTAGGATGTGTTAGGCCTTTTCCTTTGGTTCTTTCTAAACCCTCGAGGCCCTCCTGCCAGAGCACACCCCGCCCACCTGCACTCCTCGCTCTCCAGCAGCTTCCTGTAGGTGGCGATCTCCATGTCCAGGGCCAGCTTCAGGCTCAGGAGCTCCTGGTACTCTCGCAGCATCCGCGCCAGCTCCTCCTTGGCCTGGTGCAGGGCGGCCTCCAGCTCGTCCAGCTTGGCCCGGGCGTCCTTGAGGGCGTTGTCTCCGCGCTGCTCGGCATCGGCGATGGCCGTCTCCAGGTTGGATGCCTAAATAAGGAATTGGGGAAGGCAGAAAACTGGAAGGGGCTGTTGGAGTCATCCACGTCCAAATCCCTTCTGGTCGGTAGAGCCGGGCAGAGCTGCCTGCCTCCGCCCCACACACCACCACACTTCTCCTGCAGTCAGAGCCCCTTCTGGGCTGGCAAGTCCCTCCCTAGCTCTAGCTCCGCTCTTGTGTTTAGACATGTGGGTGATGGGAGCCACGCAGCCCTGCCCCCCCGAGACGATGCAACTGAGCCCCACTTCAGTTCAGGGCAAAGAAATTACCCAGCCACACTGCACTGAGGGCACGAAATGAACGGGAGGAAGATAGGCTTTCTGCTCTCCAGTTGGTTACGGCCTAGGAGGAGACAGCGTTGGAATACGGTGTAGTAGGCGCAATGACAGCGGCTGCGCAGGTGCGCGGGACCACAGGGAAGAGACTCCCCAGGAGCAACTATTATTCACCGAGGCTCACCGTACCCAGCACTGCGCTCGGCACTGTACGTACTGTGTATGCACCTTAGCTCATTCCACCCTCACAGCACCCCTGAAGTGAGCACGGGTAGCTTGTCCAAGGTCACAAAGCTGCTCAGTGTTAGAGCCCCTGGCAGACTGGAAAGAGCACTGGACTAGGAGGCAGGAGACCTCGGTTCAGATCACAGCTCCACCACTTACCAGCTGTGTAACCCCCTTATCCTCCCTGAGCCTCAGTTTCCTCATCTGTAACAATGGGGATGGCAACCATTGCCTCTCAGGGGCTTTGTGAGGATCGAGTGTGCTAAACTGACAGGCGCTGCTGCTGTTGTTATGATATAAGCACCTCTCGTGTTCCCACCTACCGAAGCGAGTTTGGGTCCTACGTTCCTGGGAGCGACCCCTAGTGAGTCCTTAATATAGCATTTTAATGAGTGTCCCCAAGCCCATCTCTCCTTCTCAATCCCTAACTCGACAAATGTGTATTCAGCTGCAGCTCTGCACCAGGCACTGCGAGATGGCGGGGAGACAACAGGCCGCAAAGCAGCCTGCTTCCTGCCTCCTTCCAGTCTGATGGGAGGTGGGGGGCAAGCGCTGGGCAATTACAGAAAGCGTGACAAGGACAGAGAAGCACAGGCGGCAAGAGGACACATTGCCAGGGCAAGGGCCCAGTGCTGAGGAGGCTTCCTGGGGAGGGGCTTCAAGGCAGAGGTCCTCGGAGTGAGTAGGGCATGAGGTGCCCCAGGGACGTCCTGCTCCAGGTGTTGGAGGCAGTGACCTCACTGGCCTCCTCTCTTCTCCCGGGCAGAGATTTGGGAGGCCACTGTTCTCAGCAACTCATCTGCCCTCCACTCGTGCTCACCTGTGCTTGGCCTCTGGCCACAGTGCAAGGTGTTCTTACCTGCTTCTTCACGTTCTCAATCTCTGAGCGGATTCTCTGGATGAGCCGGGTGAGCTCTGAGATTTCGTTCTTGGTGTTTTTGAGGTCGTCCCCGTGTCGGCCAGCGGCCAGCTGCAGCTCCTGGAACTGGGGAGCCCAGAGCGCAGAGCCATGAATGAGCATGTCATGGGAGTACACGCTATCTCAGGGTCAGGGCACAATGGACACGTGCCTGGACACTGCCTCTGTTCCGTGCACAGTCAGGCCCACCCTGGTGCCTGCTGGCGTCACCCTCCTTGGCTCGGCCCCAGCCCAGCTCACCTTGGTCTGGTACAGTGCCTCGGCCTCAGCCTTGCTCTTCAGGGCGATGTCCTCATACTGGGCACGGACCTCAGTGATGATGCTGTCCAGGTCCAGGTTGCGGTTGTTGTCCATGGACAGGATGACAGACATGTCACTGATGTGAGACTGGATCTGAGCGATCTCCTGCAGGAGAAATGGGCATGGTCTCTCGGCTTCACCGCTGTTGGAGGCCAACAACCTCCCCCAAGCAAGGTGAGCAAATTCTGGTAATGCCAACTTCAGGGCCTAGGACCCAAGGCTGCACCTCCCTGAGCAAAGCAAGTTCCCTGCAGGGCCCCTGCCAGATTCCCTCCGCCGTGGAGCGCGGGCCTGGCCCATGCCCTCCCACTCAGAGGGTGCACACTGGGGAGCCTCTGCAGGCTGAAGTGGGAGATGCGTGGCTGACTAGGGGCCCCCAGGAGCTGCAGCCCCTGTGGCTCTCCTGGCCCCTAGAACAAAGTTTCACCCACTGGAGAAGAATGGAGTGCGGACACAGACTTACGGCTTCAAAGAGACACCTGAGGAACTTGATCTCGTTCTCCATGGAGTCCACCTTGGCCTGCAGCTCCACCTTATTGGCATAAGCTGCATCCACATCCTGAAAGATGCCCAGCAAGCCCCGGTCAATGCTGGCGCAGCCAGGAAGGCAGCGCCCACCCCCGCCTGAGTGCCCTGCCCGGGGGAGTGGTCACCCTCTTCTCTCCGTGTGGCTTGTGGAGGAGCAAAAGGCCCATCCCCACCCCATTCTGAGAATCTGCTCCCTTGGCAGGAGTGAGGTGTCCCTCTAAGGAGGGTGCCCCAACCAGGCCACTGTCAGAGGCATCCTTGCGATGCCCAAGCAGGTCCTCTGGCTGCAGGGGAGCCCCTTCGTGTTATCCTCTGTTATTCTTCTCCAGGGACAAACCATGGCCACGTCAAACACTCAGGAAGGCGTCCTCTCGCCAGCACCCTCCCTGCCTTCTCATTCCTTTGTCTGGCGAGTCTTTCCTCGTGGTTTTTCTCTGCCATCGCCCACTGTCTTTGAATCAGTCCGCTCTGGGGTGGGTAGCAGAGTGCACTGGCAGGCTGGGCTCCAGGCCCCAGGCCATCCCCAGGACTCAGCACTGCCTCCCCTCACCTTCTTGAGCAACACAAACTCATTCTCAGCTGCTGTCCGCTTGTTGATTTCATCCTCAAACCTGCAGGAAGCCAGGGCATGTCAGTTAGCACATCTCACCAAGAGCCTTGTCTGCCGGGGAAGACCCTGAGTGAGGAGCAGCGTGCCAGTCAGAGGACACAGGTGCTGCGGGCCGCAGAGCACTGGGCCAGGGGGCCAGCCAGGCAAGGAAGTCTCCCTGGAGGAGGGGACTGCCAAGTTCGGAAGAAGGAGATTGCTATAGATCCAGCTTGGAAAATGAGGAAGGAGCGCGTGGAACGAATGCCCTGTGGGAACTGTCAGAGGAAGCAAGGAGGGAGCTGCTCCCCCAGATTTGAATAAAGGCTTGCACCTGACGAAGTGCTCCTGCGTGCATGTCCTCTGGTATCCTCCTAACAATCCGGGAGGTAGATGTCCCGAACCCAAGGACACAGAAGCTCTGGGAGAATGTGAGTTGTTTATCTAAGGTTTCCCTTACCCCAGAGCCACAGATCACCCTCTGACCACTGCCCGGCTGACTGAACATTTGTCCTAAGTGCCAGGCAAGAGGCAGAAGGAGCGGGGAGCAAGTTCCGGAATTTCGTTGGGGCGATTCTGCTCGGTATGACCAGGAACACTGTCCCCACCTCCAAAAAGTGTAAGCTGGGGTACACGGCCCAGGGGCAGCTGTCCAGTTACAGCGCATCCCCTCCCACTCACCTCTTCTTGTAGTCCTCCACCACGTCCCGCACGCTCCTCAGCTCCGAGTCCAGCCTCACCCTGTCCCCAGACAGCGTCTCCAGCTGCTTGCGCAGGTTGCTGATGTAGCCCTCGAGGATGGGCTCCAGGTTGTTCTTGCAGTTGTTCAGGTCCAGCTGCTGCAGCAGCTCCCACTTGGTCTCCAGCACCTGGTTCTGCTGCTCCAGGAACCGCACCTGGAGCCCAAAGCCCAGAACTGTTGAGCCCCACACCTGCCTCTCACAGGGCATTGTGCAAAGTACTCTACATGCATTTTTCTCCTTTATCCGTCGCTACAGCTGCATGGGGTGGGGGAATCATTAACCCTGTGCAGTGGACAGACCACTGAGGCACAGGGAAGCTTAGCCTCTTTCCAAGGTCCAACAGTTTAATAAGTGCCAGAGCCCACAATGGAACCCAGACATGTGGTTCTGTAACCCATGCATCCAGTCACCCAGAGCCCACCATGGCCACAGCTCAGGGCATGGGCATGCCTGAAAATACCAGGACAGAGGCCAGGCTGGGTCCATCTTTGTGGAAAGGTTGACAATTCTGAAGACAGAAGTCTGCTCTTCATTTCATGACATGCCAATGTCATGCCAGTATCATGCCAATGGCAAGCTCCATGAGTCTTGGGCCAAGGGCTCCCAGGTATTTTAAATTCCTGCATCAGGACCTGACTCCATCTTTGCCTACAGCCTCTCCCCTTTCCCCTCAGTCCTGCTCCCCAGAACCCCGTTCCCTAGAGCAAGCGTGGTACACGGAGCAAGGTGGACAGGGGGAAATCCCCCTCCCATGCAGCCCCTCGCTGAGCCAGGAAACGGACCAGAGGGAGATGGTCTCCATACACCTGTCTCAGAAACACAGGGCATCGGAAAACTGGGATTTAGTGTGTAAGGTAGAATTATCCACCAAACAGTTTGTCCCTGGCGGATCATCCCGCATCTGGTTTGGTTTAACCAAACCTGAATTTTTCACGTGTATCTATGAGGCTGAGCAGTAACCACAGGATAGACCCTACGTCCACGATACCACAAGACACATCTGCATGCTTGGACACATCTGGATTGCAGATAGGACTTACTCACCTTCTCTGGCTACCTGAGGTAAGGGATTGTACCCCTCCAGAGATTAAAATTGGTGGGAAACTGCCCAGGCCTCTGAGCCTCCTTGCCCCTCCCTCCGGACCAATCACCTTTGTGAACAAGATGTGACTATCTTCACATTCATCTTTTTTCCACGTCTCCCGACTTCACCCCTCCACAGGCTTTGACCAGCCCAGCCAAGGGTCAGTTCACTCCCTGCCCCAGACCTCAATCCTCAGAATACCGTCATCTTCCAGATGTGAAAAGGCTTAGAAGGGTAAGCAGCTGCAGGGCCAGCCCCAGCCCCTGAGGCTGAGCCCAGGGCAGTAGGGAATCCTCCAAGCAGGAAGTCCAGAGCCACAGGGGCAGGCTCAGCTCTGATGGCCATGTGACCATTTCAACCATAGGCTTTGTCCTGGGTTGACCTGTCCTTGGTGCCCACTGCCATGGAGCCAACATAGCTCTCTCGTCTCCCTCTCTGGGGTGGAGGCTGGTGGCTGAGGGTCCAGCCTCGCCTTCCCCTTCCCCCAAATGGCCTTGGGCACGGCACTCACCTCCATGCCTTTGCTGACTCATAAAATAGGGTAATCACTTCTTATCTACAAGTCAGGGGCCTATCTGGACTGGATCGTCTCTAGGTCTCTAGAGACCTTTGATTCCTCTCCTCAGCGGAGATAAGAACTAAGAGTAATGACAGTCACCAGTTCTGGAGTACTTAATATGTGTCAAGCCTGCGACAAGATCTTCAAACACATTTTCTCTGACAAATCTAACAACAACCCAAGGGTAGGTTATTATCTCCATGTTAGAGATGAGGAAATGGAGGTGCAATCAGGACAATTAACTTTCCCAAGCCACACAGCCGGACGGCAAGGACTCCCAAGCACGACGGAGACCTCTTCCCCTCTGCCCTGTTCTGCCTCTCACCAAAGTCCTCAGCCAACTGGGACAAATGCCCCTGGCAGAGACATCGAGAATCCAAAGGGCTGGAGTGACCACACACTGATGCTCCCAGACAAGATCAGGGTGCTGTGGGAGGGGGACAGGCTTCCCTGGTCACCCTAGGGCAGATTCTCCCTCACAGGCCTTTTCTGCATACAGACCAAGTGGCCCTTAGACTTAGCAATGGCACCAAGCTGGCCCTCGAGAGTAAGGACCAGGTCTCTTCCCCTTGAACCTCCTGCTGGTACCCGTGATAAACCTCTGCCAGTAGAAACTGACCTATCTCCTGTTTTCTCTCTGGAAAGACAACACAAAGAATCTTATTCAAGTTACCATGCCTTATCCACAGTAAGTGCCTCTGCATGTCTAACCTCAGTCCCTCCTGCTATAACAAAATCTCGTGTTCCAAGAAGAGAAGAGAAGGGCTATCACAGGTTCCCCAGGTCCTAGCAGACCCACCTTGTCGATGAAGGAGGCAAACTTGTTGTTCAGAGCCTTGATCTGCTCTCGTTCCTGGGCGCGCACTTTCTGGATCTCAGGGTCCAGCTCCACGTTGAGGGGGGCCAGGAGGCTCTCATTGACAGTGACCTGGTGGATGCCTCCAGGTGGGCACACAGTGGGGCACACAGGCCCTAGAGCCACACTGCCAAACATGCTGCCAGCAAAGCCACTGGCCCGGCCCCGACCAAACCCATAACCTCCATTCTTCCCGCTGCCACTGGCCACATTGAAAGAGATATTCCGGGAGCCCCCCAGGTTGAAGAGGCTCCGGCTGCTGAAGCCCCCTTTGCCCCCTGCCCGGTAGGAGGTTGAGCCACCCCCTGAGAGCACTGCCGAGTAGCCGCTGAAGCCCCCCTTGGCGGCAGCTCCCGACTTGCAGGTGAATTGGCGGCTCATGTTGCCAGTGGAGATGGAGCTCAGATGCAGGAGGGAGGAAGGCAAAATCCACAACGCTTTGCTGGTTGCGGCAAGGACTGACAGGTGCCTTTATATGCACTTGGCACTGGGGCTTGTGGATGGGCAGTCGAGGGCTTAATTCGTGGGTTTGGCTTGCCTGGGAGCAAGAAGTCATTTTCTCTATGCTGAGCTAGAGATCAAGCCCTCCACACCTCTGAAACAACATGAAACCTTCAAATTGCTGGGCTTGCAAGCCTTGCTCATGTAATTTGGGTCTTATCTAATTAACCTGCTGTTATAGGGTAATTTGCCCCAGGCCTCAGCCTCTCCAGGGGGCTGTCACTGGCACTTCACCATCCCTATCCTCATTAATCTTCTCTGGGTCGTTGGCTTCCTCCTGGGGGGTCCGGGGGTGGAGATGGGGTGGATGTCCCTGGACAGGGCAAGCCACTGGTAGAGTGTCTGGGGGCTCCGACCCTGGCTCTGTCCTCCTCCTTCCTGGAAAGGGGCAGATCATTCAGGCATTTACTCCTCCCCAGGCCTCCTGGAGACATAACCCACAGAGGGTGGCAGCTCTCTCTGCTGGGGTATTAGGGGAGGGCTGACCCTCTCCCTCGCACGAGGGGACATGAGCAGCCCAGGCCAGAGCCAACCATGGGCCCATGGGAGTCGGGTGCTTCTGCAAGTTCCCTAGGGAACCGGATGTCCGCACCTCGCCTCACTCAAACACTCGTAACAAGGCAGGCAGGGGACTGTGTGAGGGGACAGGACCTTCGAATGCCGGGGAGAACAAGGAAGAGGAAAGGAGGATGAGCTGGGGCAGGTGGCTGAGAAATCTGGGGGTTCAACTGGAAGGAGGCACCGAGAAGACAGGGAGAGGATCGCCCCCAGCCTGGAGGTCCAAGGACAGATTCCTGGGTGGTCCATTCCGTCATTTTTTCTCCTCCGATGCGTCTCTGCTGCTAAGACCAGGAGCCGCTTGAGGACAGGAATCATCTGTCTAGAGTTTGAATAAAGAAGCTGCTCTCAGCATGAGACTTAACTCCTACTGCATCTCTCCAGCCCCAAGCGAGCCAGGAACAGGCTGGCTGGGGCAGGCTCAGCCCAGAAAGACCCCAGCAGGGGTGGTGCAGTAAGCACGATGCCCTCTGCTCCAAACAGTCCTGTGTCGCCTCCTCCACAGATTCTGCCTGCTGTCCCTGCAGTGCGGGCCACCGGCTCCCGTGGTCCCCTCCTGTGATTGCCATGGCCACTGGGGCCCTACTCAGCCCCCAGCTGTCTCTGCGCCTGGAGATTTCCCTCACCCAGAGCTGGCTGCTGAGGCCTGCGGGTGAGCTGTGGCCCTGGGCTGGGCGGGCGCAGGAGGGAGGAGGGTCTGGAGACAGGCAGGTTTGAGGCTCCCTCCCATGTCGTTTAGGGGGTCCATTCCCTCCCCGTCTGCTGCACTCCCGCCCCCTGCCCCTGCCGTTTTGTCTTCCTCATTCTTAATGAAACCACCAGATTTTCTCTCCCTCCCTTCCCTCTTTTTGCCTTTTCTCTCCATGCCTCCTCATTCCCTCCTCTCCACCTTCCCTCCTTCCTTCTCTCTGTCCCTTCCGCCACCTCCTGTGCTGTCACTCCTCCATCCTGCCCTCCTCCAGGAGGTCTTCCTGGACCAGCACAGGCCAGGTCTGGGCTCTCCTCACCTCCCTCAGCCCCGGGCACGTTCTTGGCGTGTGCTGGAGGGGCAGCGTCTCTGTGGGCAGCTCCTACGAGGCTCCCCTGAAGGCCACGCCACATGTCATCTTAGTTTTGCTTTGGAAGGGTGGTAGAGGCTTCTCCAGGTCAGAGACCACCTGGTGCACTGCTCCCTCCCTCCCTCTCTCCCTCCCTCTCCCCCTCGGTGAACCTCTACTGAGTGCCAGCGTGGTGCTCAGTGCTGGGGACGCAGGACTTTGTGGGGTGAGCCGAAGGCCTGTCAGAGCCCTGCGCAGTGGTCTGACACAGGCTGTGTAGGCTGCGTGTTTCTCGACTGCATGGCGGAGCCCTGGCCCAGCCTGCGCTGTCCCTGCAGCTGCTGCCCTGACCCATCCCACGACCCTCTTCCTCCGTGCTCCCTGCCTGGTGAGGACGTCTCACCCACTGGCCTCATCTTCAGCTACCCAGGAACCCCTTCTCTCCCATCTCTTCTGACCCAAATCCCTCTGTTCTTTTAAAATCCTGCTTGAAACCCTGGCTTTTGCCCCGTCGCCTCTCCTCTGTGCCCTGACTTCTCTGTCCACTGACACCTGTGTGCAGGTGTCTATTTCCTGGGGCTGGGGCCTGGGGAAGGGTCTCATGTCCTCAGTCGACCCCTCCCTCTGTGCCTTCCCTCAGGGCCCAGGACCAGCCTCGGAACAGGGGAAGGGAATGGCCCCCAGGCCCCTCCCAGGTGCAGGAGGACCAACGAACAGCCCCTTGTTGGAGCAGGAGTTCTGCTCCATCTTCTGGGAGCCTCCGGTCCTGTGTCCACCTAGTGTGGCACCAGGTCAGAGCCCAGGCTCTGGGGGTCTGAATTCTACTCCACCGCGCAGCAGTGTGGCTTCGCTCGACCTCTCTAAGACCCAACTATAAATAGGATAATAAACTCCTGTTGGAGTAGTTGTGACTATTACACATGTTGATCCACATAAAGTGTTCTGTAAGTGCCTGGTACATGCTTAATGTTCAATCGATGTTATCGATGACCAAAATCAGGAAGTAAAGTATTAACAGAATTACAGAATCATCCTGTCCTCTCCTCTCTCCATCCTCCTGCTTCTTCCCCTCCTCTGGGGCTTCTGGATCAGCACATTCCCACAGAGCGTCATCTGATGTTGGAGGACGGGAAGGGGTGGGGTTCCCCCAGGCCCCAGGTTCAAAGAGTCTCCCCACTCAGACCATCCTGCTATTGGAAAATCCACCATTAGAAATAATAATAATAGCCACCATCTAAAAAGCGCTTGCCAAGTACGAACTCAGTAGGAAGGACTTTACAACATTATTTCACTTACAGCTATTGATGTTGATCCATTTATCACATATCTATTGAGCCCCTACCAAGTGCTGAGAGGGCAATACAAAGTTTCCTGCCCTCAGTGAACTTAGTCTCTGGGTCCCTCCCAGTTCAGGTGCCCTTGGGAGAAGCAGCTCATCAAGCTATTAGCAAGTCATTAACACCCTAGCATGAATTAAGTAATCATATGCTGCCATTAGGAATGAAACGCCCAGTGTTGTTGATGAGGCCTACGACAGAGGAGGGAGGAGGAGCCTTCTAGACTGCCCATAGGAGGGGTGGGCCCAGGTGGGGCTCCTGGGCTGCTTGGTTCTGCTGGAGGGAGAAGGGGAGGGCCTGAGGAAAACCAGGACAGGGCCAAGGTTCACCTGAGGTGACAACCCCACCCCAGCCCCCACTCCCACTTTAGTTGAGATCTGAGGAGACTAAGGGTTGGGAGGAGACAGAGCCCCTGCTGGGGAGGCAGGCTGTGGGCAGCCCAGCTTTCCGTGTGAGCTGGTTTCACTCACCTGTGAGCTGGTCAGGGAGGAGGGTATCAGAGTAGAGAATCGAACCCCTGAGTAACCAGGAATATCTAGCTTGGACATTCAAGGAAAAATTAAATGGCGTGTTCAATTACATTTGTATAGCTCTTGGTCTTATAGCCAAAATGTTTTATGTGGTTTACATGAATAAGTTGTAGTTTTCCTTGTGTTTTGTTTCCATGTCTGTGATGATGGTCAGTGTGACACCTTTGTTTGTGATCCCAGGGCTCCGATTTGCATATTTGCTCCCCCTCGGTGTTCTTGGGTCTGATGAGCCTCTCAGGAAAAGGCCTCACAGAGGGAAGGGCGAGAGCATTGGGTGCAACACAAGAGGGTGGGTGCGGGGGAGAGGCATGGCGAATGCACAGACTGGGGGACACCAGGTCCGTCAGGGCTGCCTGGAGGACAGGGCTTGGATTCCAGCCTTTTAAGGGAAGAAGGCTTGGATGGACGGGCAGCAAGGAACGGAGGAAATGCGGGTGGCAGGAGGCAGATCGTTTGTGAGGAAAAGGCCCTCCATGCTGAAGCAATCGCGAGTGACTGGGTGGAAGGACCCTAGAAGCCAGGCTTTGCTTGCGATAGGGCGAGTGATAGGGAGCCATTGAGGACTGTTGAGCCAGGAAGGCCTAAGCCATATGTGTTCGAGGAAGCAGAATCGGGCTGCCGTGTGGGCAGGATTGGGGGTGGGGGCAGACTGGCGGCACTGAGAGGGGCAGGTGGTTCTCTGAGTAAATAATTGTCTCCAAAATTAGAGGATGAGCTGGGCTGTTTGGATGGCGTCAGCCCAGGTCCTGCCAGCCTTCCTCAGCAGGCGGACCCCCAAAAGTCCCCCTCCACACGTCCCTCCTCCTCCCGGAGTTTCAGGTGGGCAGGGCACTCGGCATGAGCCAGCTGGATGGGGCGCAGTCTCCAGGGGCCTGGCCACAGTCAGCCACTCCTCTGGGGCAGGACAGCCACTCATAGGTTTGCTGCTGGCAAGGGGGAAGGTGAGCTCACCCCGGAGGAGCTGGGGCATAAAGGACAGGGAGGGCTGCCCTGCCAGGCACAGCTTCGCTCCCATCCTGCCATGTTGCTTCTGGGCAGCCCCTGTCCTCCTCGCCTCCTCTGAGCAGTGCTCCAGCCCCGCCCCAAGCCTCTGGCACAGCGAGCGGCCTTGAGACTCTGAGGACCCAGGTGCTGGTCCTGCCTCGGCCACTCACAAGCCGTGTGACCATGGGCAGGTCTCCTACCTTCCTAAGCTTCTGTTTCCACATCTCTAAAAACGGGGATACTAGTGCCCACTTCCCCTGCTCCCCGAGGTGGATGGGAGGCACCTTGTGAACAGGAATGACGAAGCCGCTGCTAACAGACGGCTAACACCCACACAGTGCTGACTGCCCACCACTGCTCCGAGCACTTGACACGTATTAATTCATTTAATTCTCCCAACAGCCCTATGAGGGACGGGCTATTATTAGCCCCACTTCACAGACCAAGACACTGAGGCACAAGGAAGTTAAGCATCGTACTCAAGGTCACACAGCTAGTGAGTAGCCGAGTCAGGATTCGAGCCAGGGTTCAAACCCAGGCGGGCTGGCTGCGGTGTGCGCTCCCAGCCTCCGCACTGCCCTGGCTCGCTCGCGTATGAATGTCTAGGGCAGGTGCCCGCCCTATTCCAGGCACACATGCCCAACTCCAACCCTCACGAAGTCCGGTTTCTATTCTCCTCTGCCTGAAAAACTGCATTCATCACTTTCTATCCCAAATGGGCTGTCCATTCCCCCCGTTCTCCCAGGTACTCTCCACCCTCGAGAAGTCACCTGCCTTCTCTTGAGTCGGCTGCTCAGCACCCACTGCTGTGGCCGTAGCCCAGGTTGTCCCCATCATTTCTCCCCTGGGATTCTGGCAGCAGCCTCTGGGATGGTCCTCCCTGCTCGCCCACCGTCCCCTCCAGCCTGTCCTGCAAGACCCCAGTTTCCAGAACCAGCACCTCACATACTTTATCTTCTTGCCACAGCCCTCCAGCCAGCCAGATGTGAGCCCTCACCCCTTTTCAGCATTCTCTTGTTGGTTAGTGCCTGGGTACCAGCTGTTAAATGTTTTTAGTATCTTCCACAGACATGAGCTGTGAGCCTATGAGCAGAGACACAGTTTCTCTGGCCCTTTTTCTGCTACATCTACAAATTTTATCTTTTATTGGGGTGAGATTCAGAAACATAAAATTAACTATTTAAAGTGAACAATTCAGTGACATTTAGTAAATTCACAATGTTGTGCAATCATCACCTCTATCTAGTTCCATAACATTTTCATCACCCAAAAAGAAACCTTGCATCAATTAGCAGTCACCTCCATTCCCCTTCCCCAGCCTTTGCAGCCACCAGTTTGCGTTCTGTCGGTATAGATTTACCTGTTGTGCACATTTCATATGATCAGAATCACATACGATGTGACCCTTTTGGTTTGGCTTCTTTCACTTAGCATAATGTTTTTGAAGTTCATCCACATTGTAGCATATATCAATAAGTCATTCCTTTGTATAGCTCAATAATATTCCATTGTGAGAATATACTGCGACTATTTATCTATTCATTGACAGACATTTGAGCGGTTTCCACCTTTGGCTACTGTGAATAGTGCTGCTGTGAACATGTGTGTGCATGTATTTGTTTGAGCACCTGTTTTCAATTCTTTTGTAATATATCTAGGAGTGGAATTTTTGGGTCACATGGGAATTTTGTTTAACACTTTCAGTAACTGCCAAACTTTTCGACAGCAGCTGAACAATTTTACATTCCCACCAGCAATGTATGAGTGTTTCAATTTCTCCACAACCTCACCAGCATTTGCTATTTTCTGTTAATTTTTTATTATAGTCATCCTAGTGGGTGTAAACTGATACCTAGTTATGGTTTTGATTTGTGATTCCCTAATCAATCTTGTCGAGCATCTTTTCATGTGCTTGTCGGCCATTTGTATATTTTCTTTAGAGAAAAGTCCATTAAAGTTCTTTACCCATTTTTTAACTGGGTTGTTTGTTTGTTTATTGTTGAGTTGTAAGAGTACTTTATATATTCTGGATACTAGACCCTTATCAAATATATGATTTGCAAATATTTTCTCTCATTCTGTAGGCTGTCTTTTCACTTTCTTGATAATGTCCTTTAATGTACAGAATTTTTTGACTTTTATGAAGTCCAGTTTATTTTCTTTTTTGTTACTTATGCTTTTTGTGCCATAGCTAAGAATCCATTGCCAAATCAAGGTCATGAAGCTTCACCTCTATATTTTCTTCTAAGAGTTTTATGGTTTTAGCTATTATATTTAGGTTGTTCATTCATTTTGATTGATTTTTACATGTGGTGTGAATAGGAATCCAACTTCATTCTTTGGTGTCTGGACATCTGATTGTCCCAGTCTTGGCATCCTTGTCGAAATGCACATAGACTCAAAGGGTTGAAATGAACCATGACTTCTGGCCCTGCCTCCATGGTTTCCCTTCTCGGGCTTCAAAGGAATCTCAACCTGAGTCCTGAAGCAAGAGCACCATCACCCCTGTGCACTTCTTAGGACCTTAATAAATCCCAGATGGCAAACAATCTCTCCATTTCTCAGGCAGATAAGTTGCAGCTAGCGATGCTATCCCTTCTGCCCTCCTCAATGCCCCAGGGAAGGACACATCGTGTCACAGCCATGTAGCCTCTGGCCCTTCATCCATGCATCCAGAGCCGATGCAGGACGCGAGCCTTGCACCCAGCACACCAGGGCAGGTGTGTCCACAGTCACAGGTATGCCTGCGCAGCAGCCTCAGCAGTGACTTCACAGAGGCTCATGTGTTCCTCTAACAGCTATTTCAGGTTGTGGGCCCCATTCACTCCCCTCGCCTCAGCCCCTCTTCCTGGATCTCTCACTGGGAATTTGATCTTTGGGAAAAGGCAGAGCATCAGGGCTGAGAAGGGCCTCAGGGATAGGTGATCCAGGGGCTCTTAACCTGGGTGCATGACCCAGAGAGTCCACGGATGGGCTGTGGGGGTCTGTGACAACCTGCGAACTTCTGAGCATGCAGGCATGACTCTACTTTTCAGAAAAAAAGATTCGTCACTCTCATCAGATCCTAAAAGGGCCCATGACCCACAAGATTAAGAACCATAGAGTGTAACAGGTGACTGGTTAGTGGCAGAGCTAGAATGGAAGCCCCATAAGTCCCAGGACACTACTTCAGTACCCACGTGGTGAGAGCAGTGACATCAGAAGGAGGCACTTGGGCGGAAGGCCCAGCACACGCCTGGGCTCTTGTGCTTCCCTCGGTTTATCGCATCCAGCGCACACAGCAAAGAACCTCCTGCACACGTGAAAGGCACAATGTGAGCAACGGAAGTGGCTGCTTGGGGCCAAAGGTCCCACCCTCCCAAGGCCCCACTTCACTGTCCTGAGGCCTATAGAGACTAACATCTCTGGGCACACCTGTGACACAGGACCAACTGGAAAGCTGCCGAGACGGCTGAGCTCTGCCAGCCAAAGCTGAAGGGCTTGGAAACGCATCCAGGCCACTGCGGGCTGAGCCTCTCTGATCCAAAAGTCTGAAATCCAAAATGCTCCTAAACCCAAAACTATGTGAGCACCAACATGACGGCACAAGTGGAAAATTCCACACCTGACCTCATGCGTAGGGTCGTAGTCAAAACTTTATTTCATGCACAAATTTATTAAATATATTATATAAAATTACCTTTAGGCTATATGTATAAAGTGTATATGAAACATAAATGAATTTTGTGTTTAGACTTGGGTCCCATCCCCAAGATATCTCATTGTGTATATGCAAATATTCCAAAATCTTAAAAAAATTCAAATCAGAAATACTTCTGGCCCCATGCATTTCATGTAAGGGATCCTCAACCTGTTCCACTTTCAGAAAATCTGAGGTCTCCTGCACCCCACCAAATAAGCATACAAAGCCTGTGTCCAAACCCACCAGGATGGTTCCCTGTAGGAGGCTATGTGCCCGTCTTTCTGGTTATTTGATTAAACTCTCCTCCTCCTCCAGAAAGCCCTCCTTGCTTAGCCTCTCCACTCCTGTCACTTCTCAGCATTGTGCTGGGCTGCCATTCCCTGATTTGTGCAGTGTCTGTCTGTCCCCGCAGCCTGAGGTTGCCTTCAGAGCAGCCCCCTCCTGGGCGCCCTCCAGCTTCTGCTTAAGGCTCATTTGCACTTTTTGGGGCACGGTGGGGGCACATCATCATCAGAGGGTGGAACATCTGGAGTGATTGACAGACTGACAGTGCACCTCTGACATCACTCAAGGGCAGTTTATTGAATATGCAGCAGAAATTCAGAGTCTTTAACTCAAGCAAAGGAGGAACTGGGTGCCGCTGTTCTTAGCAATATTTACACCATGAGCCACGACTTCTAGGCCGGATGGTACCATACAGAGACAGAGGACCAAGCTCCACTCACAAAACTCAGCTCACGGCAACAGAAATTGAGAGTCAGAAGCTATGTAGGACACAGCCCCAGAGAGAGGACCAAAGACAAATCACATACCCACAGTCCTGACCAAAGGCAACGTAATTATCCTGCCTTCATCAAAAAGAACTGTGAGTTGGACATTCCCTTTGGTAAAGAGGCAATGACATGCCCTAGAAAGAGTAAAGACCTGGAGTCGGTCTAGCCTGACTCTGGCACGTAGGGGACGACTGGGGCCAGTTCCAAAGCCTCTCAGGGGATCGGGCTCCTTGTCTGTTCCAAGGATGCCGATCGAATCTTCCTTGCAGAATTGGGAGAGAATTAGAGGCAATGCATGTGCCTGGCATATGTAGGTGCTTGACAAATGGTAGTAGCTATCGCTGACAATAAAGGAGGTGGGTAGGTGACACCAGGGGGCAAAAAATCCTCAATTCTCCCTCACTTGGCTTTGTGAATTTGGGTGCAGCTGGAGGTCTGAGAATGTTCACTTGTCTCCTAAGTAATGGAGTTGTCCTGCAAAATCAGTTCTGGTGGGCACATAAAGGCTGTCTGACTTCTCACCTCCTGGTGGCAGGTCTCATGTTCGCCCTGCCAGGCCAGCAGGGGCAGCAAAACTCTCAGACACCTGCTAACTTGGCCTAAGCACGGAACAAACCATCCCCAACCCCTCCTCCCTCCCTCCTTCTCTGTCTCTAGGGATGATCACAGCTTCCTCCGCGCCAAGATGGCGATTATGGCTTGCGCCTGCAAAGCAAGGAAAATGAGAAGTCATACGTCCACACAGGACCTACAGTGTCAATCAGAGCTGAGAGTAAGATAAGCCACCATGCGGAGAGTCGAGTGTGCTATAGACAGTTTTAAAACGCAGGGACCGAGGATTTGGGCGTGGTAGACATGGGCAGTGGTGAAGTCATCTCTTCTTCCAGGTGCTGAGGTGGGTGGGGCCGTGGGCCTACCGGGGGGCTTTCCTGGCTGGGGCACTGGCCAGGGTGCTCTTGTCCTGGGAGTCCTTGAGGTCTCCCCCTCGCACTCCTTTGGTCTTGATCTGTCCACTTCGGGTGCTGCTAGAGCTGCCCGCCACCCCGCTGGCCACGAGGTCGGCACCCGCAGAGCTGGGGTGGTAGCCATAGCTGCTGCTGCTGATGATGGCTGAGGAGGAAAGGCCAAGAGCAGGGGAAGGGGACAGTGTCAATTAGCAGGTGACAGCTCCAGTAACTACTGTCCCCAGGGCTTCCTCTAATCTGACACCCTATTCCGTCCCCATGATGGCCCTCAGCAGTCAAGAAACACAACAAGGAGCGGTTGAGACCTTATCATGTACCAGACTCTGTGTGAGGTGGGGACCACATAGGACAGACATGGCCCTGCCCTCCTGGAGATGCTGGGAAAGTTCGTACTCCCAATCCTTTCCCCAGGTGACACTGCCCTGGGGGACAGGCAGGAAGGGAAAGGGGCGGTTATGATCTCAGTCTCTGCTCACATAGGACAGAACAGGAATAGGTTTCCTATGAGGCCAGAGAACCGTCCCCAGACAGGACAGAAACTTCTGGATGGGAGACAATGAATGGAGGTGGCACACTTTGTCCCAGGGTCCCCAGCTTTCCCACCCCAACCATCCTTCACGACGGGAATACTCACAGATGCTCACAGAGGATGGATTCTCACCAGACATCCTGTAAGTCAGAAAGTTAGAGAAGGATGACAGCTCAGGGAGTGTGTGGATTCAGCTGAACGTAACGGGCTCCTGCTTTAGATGTACACCACGTTAACCCGTCCACGTAACATCCCGTGAGCTTGAGATTATAACTTCCATTTTACAGATGAGAAAGTAAGAGGCACAGGGACATTAGGGGATTCACCAGGGCATACAGACGGCATGTGGTAGGGGCGGTAGCTAACCCCAGGCCGCCTCAGCCGGCTCTCTGCACAGCACCACACAGCCACCCGCGCTTCGTGGCTCGCCTGACAGCCCCTTGCAGGACGCTGCAGCTGAGCTCACCAGTCAGACCACCACATTCCTTGCTCGGATGGTCACCAGCCTGTTGTTCTCACCTTCCAGCTCCCATGTGGCCCCACAGCCCCTTCTCCCAGTGTCCCCTCCACCCCACCCACCTGCACTCCTCGCCCTCCAGCAGCTTCCTGTAGGTGGCGATCTCCACGTCCAGGGCCAGCTTCAGGCCCATGAGCTCCTGGTACTCGCGCAGCATCCGCGCCAGCTCCTCCTTGGCCTGCTGCAGGGCTGCCTCCAGCTCGTCCAGCTTGGCCTGGGCATCCTTGAGGGCACAGTCCCCCCGCTGCTCGGCATCGGCGATGGCTGTCTCCAGGTTAGTGCACTGAAGGGCAAAGAATGGAGAAACCATCAGAACAGAGAATAATTTCTAGATCTAAAGGTTAAGCAGAGCAATCTCCCCATGTTACTGATGGGACCCAGGGTGACAATGAGGAAGAGCTGCAAAGCCAGTGCCAGAACCCGGCCTCCCTGTTTTCTATGGCAGATGGATACTCAGAGGTGTCGTCATGGGAAGCCATGGAGCTGTTGCATCTTGGGAGTGCAGGAAGAGACTCCAGTGTTTGCAAGTTGGGGTAGTGCCTGGGCTGGAGGCACCAATGTCTACAGATTCAAAGTACCTCAGGTCCAAGAGAACCATGCCTGTTACCCTAGCCAGGACACCCCTGGGACCAGAGAGCATGCACAGGCCCCACTGCCATCAGGTTTCTGCTGCAGGATATCTCCCCAGTGGACACCCTCCACACCCGCTGGCACCCAGAATGAGTGCTTCTGGACTCTTCCAGCACTCTGCGGGGAGGGTCTGTCTGAATGCTCCCATGTCTGGCCTGAATGGGTGAGGGAGCCTTCCCTTAGAGCAAGAGGTTACAGCCCTGAATTGTAGGCACGACCTCAGAAACTGGACTCTGATGAACTTCTAGGGCACTCTGATGCCAGGTACTAACGGGGAGAGAAACGGTCCTCCCAGAACTTGTACATCAGCCAAATGTAGAGTCTTGAAGCTGTGCCCACATCTCATGGTGGGCCATAGGGTACAGGGAGGAGCTCAGGCTCAGATTTTCCAGTTTGGCAATTCTATCAGTCTCAGAGTTGACCTGGTTCTTAGGGAGGTCACAGGTCCAGAACCATCTCCCCACTGACACAGTGTTTAAGACTTGCTGCTCTCAGGTAAGACAGGGTCCCCTAGCTGGAATGGAAATGGTGCCATGGCACAGGAGAGGGGACCCAGGAGGTCTACATCTGCTGCTATGTCCCTCAGTCACCAAGACCATGCCCCACCCTGAGGGTAGGAGCATTGTGTGGCCACAAAGGGCCCTGACACACACCACTGCACTCCACACGTGTCCCATGTCCCGTGGGAAGAGGGGCACAGGGCCTGTTCTCAGAAGGGACACCTGAAGGACACATGGGGCAGGTTTTTTGGACACAGGAAATGGCTGAGAAAGAGGAAACCAGGTTCCAATCCTGGCTCCCTCCCTCTCCAGCCCAGCTGCTTATCTGCAAGCTGGGGAGTCAGAGCAACAGTCCCAAAGCTCGTCCCGACTGTGAGCAGGGGGCCAGCTCCAATGGCAGGGGCACTAAGGTGGGAGGAAGAAGGGCTGAGGATGGCCTGGAGCCCCTAAGCCAGACCAGAGACATTTGCTTGTTCCTAAAAGGTGGGCCCACTTCTGCACCCCAGAGGATGACGTTGAGCGTTGGGGTTCTCTGTGGGATGCTGCCCACCTGCTTCTTTACATTGCCGATCTCACACCGCAGCCTCTGGATGAGCCGGTTCAGCTCCGACATCTCGCTCTTGGTGTGTTTGAGGTCGTCGCTGTGCCGGCTGGCCGCCAGCTGCAGCTCCTGCATCTGGTCTCCCAGGAACAAGAAGTTGATGATGAGACAAGGTAGGGGATGAACCACACCTGCCATCCCTGCCGTTGGTGGGATGCAACGGACAGGAAAAGGAGCCCCAGAGCAGGGCCACTGGTCAAAGCTTTCCTCCCTGGTGGCCCCAAAGGGTTTTACCCCAAAGCATAGCTCCACTCCTCAGGATAGTCCTAGACTCCTCTTCCTTTGGGAAGTCTTCCCAAGGGCTCAGAAAAGAGCTCAGGGCTTCTCCTTCTCTCCTCCATCCACCCCAGTCCATCCATGGCTACTCTTCCACATGTGTGACTCTGCCCCTCCCTGCAGCAACACATCCCAATCTCTGCAAATGTGATTGTTCTACACCTCACTGCTGTCCTCCAACAGAGGACTGTCCGTCCCTCTCTATGGGACACATCCATCCATACCACTCTCATGATTTATCTCTGATAGCAATCCTGCTGAGAATACTCTATGGGTAGAGAGTGGTTGAACGCTTGGCTGAGACCACTCTTCCCTTCAGAACAGAGGTGTCTCCTGCATTCACTGGTGGGGGTGACCCTCCCCAGGGATGGAGGGCAGAGGGGGAAGGAGACCTGCCCAGTGCCCACCTTGGTCTGGTACAGCCCCTCGGCCTCGGCCTTGCTCTTCAGGGCGATCTCCTCATAGTGGACACGGACCTCGGCAATGATGCTGTCAAGGTCCAGGTCCCGGTTGTTGTCCATGGACAGGATGACAGAGGTCTCGCTGACATGAGCTTGGATCTGGGCAATCTCCTGCGTTGAGAAATGAGGACAGAGTCCCCCTGGTGTCCCTCCTCTGCCCAGCAGGCTTCTGGGCCCATGGTCCCTGGAAGCATGGGTCACCAGGGTCCAAGGGGCCAAAGTGGAGAGAAGAAGTGCCCGCTGGGGAGTGTCCGCAGAGCCAAGGGAGAGCGCACATGCAGGCAGCAGGAGGCAGCGCAGCCGGCATAAGAATGCGTTTCCCACAGTTTCATAGAATCCAGGGATCTACACATTGGCAGGATCTCACTGGGTCATTTCTTCCTGCCTGTGGGCAAGGCCACTGCTGTGGTACAGCTCAATTGCCTCCCATGTGTATGGCCTCCAGGAACCAGAATCCTGTACCTCCCTGGTCTCCTAGTGCAGGGTTTACATCTTTCCATCAAAACATCTCTCATTGTGCTCATCCTAGATCTCCCCTACCGGCCTTCCCTGGGAGACCCAGGTGAAGCCCCCAGCTGGAAAGAGGCATGGTGGGGGTGGGGCATAGGAGTGTCCTCACCGCATCATGCAGACACTTGAGGAACTTGATGTCTTTGTCCAGAGAGTCCACTTTGGCCTGGAGCTCCACCTTCGTGGCGTAGGCTGCGTCTGCATCCTGCCGAGGGGCGCCCAGAGCCACCAGTCAGTACAACCCCTGTCCCATCGGCAGCCCTGCCCCCACCCCCATCCCCAAAGCCATCTGATGTCCTATTTTTTGCCCACAAGGGGAAGCATAGTGATGAATAGTCACTCAGTATCAATTTTCTCTCAGACTCTCTGAACCTTTGGGAACAGGGAAAGGGGAACGGGGCTCTGAACTGCCTCGGCTATGCCTCGAGAACACAAAGAGAGGTAGTAGGCTCCCTCAAGTCACACAGGAAGGCTGACCTAGATTAGAGTTTCCCAATTCTCAGACCGGAATTCTCTCCTGTCTGTCTGTGTCCTTTTCCCAGGCATGTGTCCTTCCTCTCCACCTCTCTGGGGACCAGGACTTTGACTCCACCCTCATCAGGCACCAGCCCCCTCCTCGGTGGCCTGGGCTTAAGTCCTGGGAGAGTTGTTGAGGATGGGGGTGCGAGAGATAGCAGATACTCTCTCTCCCTCACCTTCTTGAGCACCACAAACTCATTCTCGGCTGTTGTGCGCCGGTCAATCTCCACCTCATATCTGTGGGCAAGGAAAGAAGACGGCACAGGCCTCAGCCCCCTTGGCCAATGAACCTTCTCTTCCCACTGGCTGGGGAAGTGCTCTGGATGCAGAGTGCCCAGCAGGGTTTCTGGGTGAGCACTAAGGGGCTCGTGGCAGGAGTAAGGTGTCCCTGGGTGGCCTCACTTGCATCCCCCTCCCTGCGACCTAGGAAAATGCCCAGGCACCTATGGGGCACCCCAAACCAGCAACCGAAACTTTCAGTGGGTCAGCAAGCTCAGGAACTTCTTCCTGAGCACAAAATGGCACAAAGATAGGGGAGCCCAGAGCCACTGCAAACATGACCTGTGCCCTTTGGTGGGGTTGCTCACCTCTTCTTGTAGTCCTCCACCTGGTCCCTCATGCTCCTCAGCTCCGAGTCCAGCCTCACCCTGTCCGCAGACAGCACCTCCAGCTGCTTGCGCAGGTTGCTGATGTAGCCCTCAAGGATGGGCTCCAGGTTCTTCTTGCAGTTGCTCAGGTCCAGCTGCTGCAGCAGCTCCCACTTGGTCTCCAGCACCTGGTTCTGCTGCTCCAGGAACCGCACCTGGAACCCAAATCGACAGACACCTGGAACCATAATGGATGCTGTCATGCCCCATGGACATGCACCATTGACTCCCCACATTAAATAGATTTGTGTAAAGTCATTTTGCTCAAGTTCTGACCCTCCACCCTTGGCACCTCATGCAAACTAGACCCTATACAAGTGCTCATTCCATAACCTTCGGGACAACCAGTCGCTGAAAACTTACTGAAGATGGAGACTCCACAGCTTTCTTCTATTTCTTGACCATGGTCCCAGGAGACGTTCTCCCTGATGTCTCAGCTAAGTGTTCCTGCCTGTACCATGAGCCCTTCCCTCTGAATAGTGCTGGGTTGCAATAGCCCTTCATGTTCTTTGGAGAGCTGGAAGCTATCCAGCTGTCCTTCAGAATCCTATCTCTCTTTCTCAAGGTAGGGTGACCCTTTATGCAGCTTCCCACCCTTCTCTGCAAAATCCTCAAAGCAGGCAACACGAGCATGTATTCCTCTGCTCTACCCAGCTCGCAGATCTGTTCTCCTGCACTGCCGATCGGGGTGCCTTCCCGAGGCCCAGTGGCACCTTTCCGTGCACAATGCCCGGTGCATTCCTAGGCAGCAGGCAAATTGCTCAGACCTCGTGGGGCTGCCTTGTCTTCCTCCTGTGCAACCCACCTTGTCGATGAAGGAGGCGAACTTGTTGTTTAGAGCCTTGATCTGCTCCCGCTCCTGGGTGCGCACTTTCTGGATCTCGGGGTCCAGCTCCACATTGAGGGGGGCCAGGAGGCTCTTGTTGACGGTGACCTGGTGGATGCCTCCAGGCAGGCACACGGACGGACACGTTAGCCCCAGGGCCACACTGCCAAACATGCTGCCAGCAAAGCCACTGGGCCGGCCGCCTCCATACCCAGAGCCATGCCCGAAGCTATAACCTCCAGCCCGACCGCCGCTGCCAGCCACGTTAACAGAAATACGTCGATTCCCTCCGAAGTTGTAGAGGCTCCGACTGCTGAAGCCAGCCCCAGCCCCTTTGCCAGCTGCGCGGTAGGAGGCCAGGCTGCCCACGGCCTTCCACGGCAGCACTGCTGAATGTACGCTGAAGTTGCCCTTGTCGCCCCCGGACTTGATGTTCAGTTGCCGACTCATGGTGGGAGAGATGAAATTGAGCTAGAGAAAAGCAGTCGCCAAGGGACCGAGAACACACTGTTGGGGCACCCAGAGCGCTGCCTCCTTTTATCCTTGCTGAGCCCGGGACACCGGAAAAGGGCGTCTCTCCACTATCTCCTTTCTCCCACTGAAGGTCCAGGGCCATGGGCAATTTGAAGAACAGAGATCTCCAAGCCCTTTGCAGCAACAAAGCCCTTTTGTGGAATATGCTAGTCTTGCAGACTGGAGTGGGCTAATTTGGGGTTTATCTGTGCTCCCTAATTAGGGACCTGGAGAGTTATCCCCTGCAGAGATCTCCTGGCTGTATTTTTCTAGTGCCGCCTCCTTTTTGTTTGTCTCTCAGCAAGGAAGAAGGTAAACGCCTGGCTTTACCCAGAGAGGGTTCATGTGAAAACCCCAGGTTTCACTCCAAAAATACCATCTCCCTGTGACCTGTGACCCAGACTTGCTGGGGAGCTGAGGGGTTTATGCCAGAGAAGAGAAGACCTAGAAAGGAAATGATTCTTCTTGGGAAGAAATCTTCAAAGACCTGGACCCAAGAAAGAAGCTGCAGGTGTCCCTCTCTGGGTTGTGACAAGGACCACAGCTGTCCAGCAATGGAATGGAGCCCAGGAAAGAAGTGAGGATGACCATGTGGCATCTGCCCGGCCCCCAGCAGGGATATGCCTGGGGCTTTCTGTACTGGGCCTGGCCTGGGTTGTGGTGACCTTCAAGTTGCCTTTCCAACCGTGAGGACCTTTTCAGGCAGGTGGCATTTCCTCCAGTTGCATTTCTCCCCTGGGTAAGCTTGTCTGTCCCATCCGGGGAGGTCAGGCAGGAGCTGGGACATTGGCCCCTGCACTCCGTGGGGAAATGGCCTGTGGCTGAAGCCATCAAGGGACAGGAACCCCTGAGTTTCCATCCCACATTCAGGGTGGGCTGTTCTGCCAGTTTCCTTAATACTTCAGGGAGCCACCCAATTTTGGGACAGCCCTTTATAGCTGAGGTAGCTCTGGTAGAATGGAATGTTAAAAATTATTCCAAAACTCTGAATCTTGTAGCTGCCCTGAGGCAGGGTTCCAAGCACTTCCTGTGACTAAATTGGGAGGCCTTGGCCTGTTGGCATCAGGCAGAGGGTGGTAGACGGCTGCTCCCGCTGCCGGGGAGGGACAGGGAAGATGAGCCCGGCAGAGGCGGGGGGAGGCTGAGGCCTGGGACCTGTCTCAGAAGAGATCCCCCTTCACAGAGCATTTTCCTCTCAGCTCCCGAGGCGGCGGTGGAAGCTCCTTCCTGAGGGACCCTGTCTCCCAGCCTTCCTGGCTGGGCCTAGCCCTGGAGGCTGGGAGGGCATAATCGAGTGGTTGCTTGTGGTTTTCTAGGCCACGTTGCAAGAGAAGCAGCAGATACAAAGTTAGCTGGCTGGGGTGCTACCCGGGATGCTGGGCTTATCTCCCTCCCCTGCTGGTGTGTGGATGTCAACAGATGGTGCCAGTTCCTTGACCTAGGTGTGACCATGATATGGCCCAGCCCCCAGGAAGCCTACAGACCAATGGGAGGAATCTCCCCAAAGAAGTTAATCCAGGGCCAAAGCTACAGAATGATAAAAACACATTATGAGCAATGGGTCAGAGGTATACTGAGGAGTGGCTAAATCCGGGGTTGTAGGGACCTCCAGAAGGCTGGGTTGAAATTCCCAGCAGGGCTCATCAAAGGGGCTGGCTCAGAGCAGAGGCTCAGGGGCAGTGGGGCTTGAAGCACTACTGATAGGAGTAGTAGCAAACAGGGTCAGCAAGAACATCAGCAGTAGTAACAGCGACAGTAGTAACACAAAGTGTTAAGCCTTATTGCTCACTTTGCATGCACCAGGCCTTGCTCCAAGCACTACATAGGATATCCAATTTAACCCTCACATTACTGACTTCATTTACAGTTGAAGAAACTGAGGTTTAGAGACATTAAGGAACTTGCTCAAAGTCATTCAGCTAGCAAGTTGGAGCTGGGCTTGGAATCCAAGTGCTTCTGGATTCAAAGTCCATGTTCCTGACTATCGTGTTATGTGTTAGAGATGCATGTTCATGGCAAAGATGCAAAGACTTTCTGATGCATGTGGTTGCCATGGGGCTGGGTCCCTCGTGTTTATGTTTCTATTGCATTTTGGAGACAAGGATGCCATCAGGAGAAGGGGAGATTGCCACCAAGCTAGGGGCTTGTGTAAGATTAGACGCCATGCTAGGGTTCAGAGAGAAAATCAGCCACAGTAAGGATGGGCGGAGGAAGGAAGAGCCTCACTTTCATGAGGGGCTATGCTATTCTAGAATCCCCAGTAGCTGACTCTTCACCACGGGGCTCCCACTGGGAAGTAAACATAGTTCTGGTTATCTGAGCCTCCTGGGTCAGGCTTTGTACCATCATGGCCTGGCTGAGTGTGAGCCCCGACCTGATAGAAGAGCTGGACCTCTTACTGGGAACCCCAACAAAAGAGCATTTACAAAGCAGAAAAGAAAGGCACAAGGCTGGATCTGCAAGGCTGGGGAAACCTTAGGGTCAACGAAAAGCAGGTTTTCAGATGCCCGTAGAAATGCTAAGAATCAGCCAAGCTCACCAAGCTCGGAAGTGATGGGCTGGGCAGGGCCAGGCCTAGAGCTGGGGGCCCAACACCCTTTGTATCCATTCCAGAAACATCTCCTGAGTGCCTGCAACCAACCAGGCCCTGTGCTGGAGACAGCCAGTAAGGGTCTGGTGACGGTGACGGTGACGGGGTGGTGATGGTGGAGGCTGACAGAGAGGGCAGAGGTGGAGGCAGAGTGGAATTTCCTGACAACAGTGCTGTGATCATGGCCACACAAAAGTGCCCCTCCTCATTGGTTCCTAGGAAACTTAATTGCAGGGGAATTTTCATCAACCCACTCAGCTGGGTCTCTGACAGTTCCAACACTACTGGGCTGGATACCCTGTAATTAGTCATCACACTCCACACCCCGGTCTCTGAGTTCATTGGTCTAATGAGTGTCCCCAGGCCTGAGAAGATCAGTTCAGTCAGTAAGTATAACTCTGAGCACCTACTGTGTGCACAGCTCTGTGCTAGACATCGAGTGACGTGCCCGAGCACTCCCTCTCCCCGCCAGGAAGTTAACTGAACTGGAGAAGACAAACACAGAAACACATGAAAGTTGTTTTGCTATTGTTATTGCTGTGGTTTTAACTCTGCGTGTCTGTATTGGATTATGTGTTTGCATGGGTGACTCGGACAAGCTGTTATTGAAATTCCAATGTTTTTTAAAAACAATAAAAAAACACATGAAAATCTGCTTTTTGGTTATCATAAGTCTTCTCCAGCCTTGAATTAAAAAACAGAATAGGCCGGGCACAGTGGCTCACACCCGTAATCCTAGCACTCTGGGAGGCTGAGGCGGGCGGATTGTTTGAGCTCAGGAGTTCGAAACCAGCCTAAGCAAGAGTGAGACCCTGTCTCTACTAAAAATAGAAAGAAATTAATTGGACAACTAAAAATATGTAGAAAAAATTAGCCGGGCACGGTGGCGCATGCCTGTAGTCCCAGCTACTCAGGAGGCTGAGGCAGAAGGATCGCTTGAGCCCAGGAGTTTGAGGTTGCTGCGAGCTAGGCTGTCGCCACGGCACTCTAGCCAGGGCAACAGAGTGAGACTCTGTCTCAAAAAAAAAAAAAGAAAAAACAGAATAAAAGAGAGGTTGGGCTCTGTGGGTGGGGGTTGGGCACGGGCAGGTGCACTGCATCGCCGCGGCCGTGAGAAGCCGGGTGGAAGCAGGGGAAGGGGTCACTTGGGAGGCAGAGATGGAGGCGAAGATGGAGGAGCAGCCCTGGAGGGTCCCCTTCTCCCTGCAGTGTGCAATCCTGCGAGGATCCTGAAGAGATGCACATTCACGGCGCCAGTGCTTTAGGTTAAAGAATAGGTCCTCTGTTGCAGGAGGAGAACTGGAGACAGGCAGCCCAGGGAGCCCGAGGAAGCTGAGTCCATTGTGCCATAATCTGCCACCGTCTTCTTGGAGGGTAAGAATCCCATTCTGCAAAGCACGTCACAGCAGAGGGAAACAGAAAGCAGTGCCAGGAGTAATGCCAACCGTGCATATCCAAAGCCATGTCTGTCTGGTTTGCTGATGGATAAAGGTCATTTTCCTCTATCCCTTTGGCCTTTGACTGCTCCTGGGCACAGAACAACAGTCGAGGGACCCAGATTCTGTAGATCAAGTCCATTCATGGACAGAGGAAGAAGCTTGAAATACTAGTGAGCTAACTTTGGGGTGACAAGGCTTGGGGACAAATCATGGCACCTTAGCACTGGCAAAGACCTGAAACTAAGTTCTCTGATTTCCCTCTAAAAGTGAGCTCAGTGCAGAAACCTAACACCCTCTGCCTGTCTGAACCGGTTTGAAAGAAGCCTGTTTTTCTGTCCTTCTCCAAAGTTAGCCAGCTCAGACAATGGAGCTTGTCTGCTTCCCTCCCTTTCTCTCCACGCCCTCTCCCACCCTCTCTCATCCTCTCCCACCCTCTCCACCTTCCTGACATGAAATCCCGGGTTCCTGCAGTACTGAGTCTGCATGTACCAGAGAGGGGTGCAAAACCCTAGACACCAGGGCCCTGGACACCAGGCCGAGCGGGAGAGGACGTGAGAGTGAAGCAGACAGTTCTATGTTCACGAGAAGGTGAAGGGGCCACTCTGGGCACAGAGGAAGAGGGAACGTGTCCCAGACAAGACACTGGGAGTATCTAAGTACCTCTCTGTAGGGTAATCAGTTATCCTAGTTGGTCCAGGCTGAGGGGCTTTCCAGGACTGTCAGTGATACAACCTGGACAATTCTGGAAAAACCCAGATAGCTGATTACCCGAACATCACCCACCATGTTGCAGAGTTGAGTACCAGACTCTCCAGGAGATGTAGGATTCACTGAAGTCCCATCTACCCAAGTCTGTAAAACTTAAACATTCAAGCAGTCACTGGCCTGTCTCCACAGCTACGAGACCCCTGTCCCCTCACACACACTCGTGTTAATGGGAAACCCTGATTAGTAGAGAAAACAGGCAGCTGATGGCATCAATTTAAATTCAGTTCCAATCACGCTTACTAAATGCCTACTCTATCACAGGCACTGTGCTGACAGAAATCCCAGATGGGCAGTCAGCACAGTCAAAATTCCCAGTTCTCGGTCCCCCATGAGTACAGGAGACATGGTACAGTAAGCCTCTAATCCTTAAAAACCTAGCAGAGGATGCTTAGCGACCTGAAATCTGGTAGTGGTTCCCTTGCCATTGCTGGTCTCATGGAACTTTCTACTCACATCTCTCCAGGTAAACATGGAGGAGCCGAGTCTCTGCAAAAACCCTTCTCTGAGTCTAGGGCCTTCCCTGCTTCCTCTTCCCAGCATTAGCATCTCCTTCCTCCTCTCTGCTGCAGCCCAGCTCAGCTGGGGCGTGTCCCACCCCTCCCGCATCAAGAGAGAAGCATCAGAGAGGTTTAAACAAGGGTATGCTGGGCCCATACCGGCCTTTATGCCAATTAGATAAAGCACCCCTTCCTCTGGGCAGATCAGCCCTTTGCCAGAATGCACGGCTGGGTTCCAGCCCCTACTTGCCCCTCACCATGCCCTAGTGTGGGCACCACTGAACGTCCCTCCCAGGGATGCCCCGGTAGCTTGCCTAAACCTCCGGGCAGGCTGGTGTTACACCAGTGAGTTGGTCTCTGGTCAGAACTCTCCCTCCTGGCCAGGTGCGGTGGCTCACGCCTATAATCCTAGCTCTCTGGGAGACCAAGGCGGAGGATTGCTTGAGGCTGAGAGTTCGAGACCAGCCAGAGCAAGAGTGAGATTCTGTCTCCACCAAAAATAGAAAAATTAGCCTGGCGTGATGGCTCACACCTGTAATCCCAGCTACTCGGGAGGCTGAGGCAGGAGAGTCACTTGAGCCCAGGAGTTTGAGGTTGCTCTGAGCTAGGCTGACGCCACGGCACTCCAGCCTGGGTGACAGAGCGAGAATCTGTCTCAAAAAAAAAAAAAAGAAGAAGAAGAAACTCTCCCTCCCGCACAAAGGAGAGGCACAAAGGAGAGTCACAGAGTCTCTTGACTGCCCCTCGAGCTGTCGCCTGCTCTCCGGGGACTGACTGGACTCTCTCTTCCAATTCTGTATCTTTTCCTCTCTGAGCCCCCAGGGGAACATGATGGTCCCCCAGCTCCCACCTCCCCAGCACCCCTGGGACTCTGCTGGGAAGTCTGCCCCACCCGGCTGTTCTCTGGCTCAGGCATCTGCGACTAGTTTTCTCCTTCCCAGCCTGAGGGTCCTTTTGCCCTCGGCACATCCTGCGTTATGCCTCACGGAGTCCTCATTCTTGTTTCTTCCTCTTCCTACGAGGGCTCCTAAGGCTGTTACGACTGGACAGGCCCCTGGCTTCACTGCAGATCAATGCTCTTTAGTTCTCTTTCTCCCCTTTTCTTCTTCTTCTTCTTTTTTTTTTTTTAAAAAAAGTTCTCTGAACTCTTTACAGCTCCACCCACTGCCGACCTAGTCATCACAGGAAGCTTTTCTCCTGGCTTGAAGGCACAGGTATGTCGGGACAAGAACCGTCTTGCTCTGGGAAGGACACGTTTCTTCCATTCATTCATTTTAAAATTCTGCCAGAATCCCATCCGGGTATATTTCATCTACCTCCTTACCTCCGGCCCCTCCGCCCCCAGCCACTCCTGGGGGAAGTTTGTCAGTATTTTCTGACCCCAGCCCCCTTTCTTACATGATCCTTTCTTGAAAGAGAACAGAGAGGCTGAGGGGAAGTGCTCCATCTTTTGATCTGATGCCGGAGATCCGATCCGCCTCTTCCTCTGCCCATTTACAAAGCAAACAAGCCACCTGTGCAGTGGCTGTAATTAAGCCCATCATCGCTAATGACACGCTCTCTATCTCCCATCTCCGAGCATTGCACAGCCCCGTCCAAACAGGAAGCAGAAGCCCATCCCCACCCGTCCCTCGTCCCTCGCACACCTGCTGGCCAGGCCCTCCCCGTGTACATTACAGCTGAGCCCGCTGGGCCTTGGGGAAGGAGCTGAGGGGGGACAGGAGAAGGGGCCAAACTCCCCGGCAGGCAGAAGCACTAGGGCCTGGATCACCACAGACGATGTGGGAATTGGGAGGAAAAACGTAAAAGTAGGGCATTAAGAAAGAAATATAAGAAATAAGAAGTGGCTGCTTTAGGAAAAGGAGCCAGCAAAGGCTGGAGCCATGGCGGGGGACAGGTCAGCAATGGGGCGGGGGGGGAGGCTAAAAACAGAGAATGGAGGGAGGATGAACCCCGAGGCCAGAAGTCAAACTGAGCCCTCCAGAGTGCCATTAAGGACACATCTGTGTAGCCCCAGCCTGGGGCGGGAGGGGAGGGTTACCTGCTGGATACAGGGAACCCTCGCTGCTGTGGGGCGAGGGCCCTGAGCGCCACCCTCCAGGATGCAAACCTGCTGTGGAATGAGAGGCTTGGTCAGAGAGTGAGCTCCTCCGTCAGGAGCTGAGACCACAGCCAAACCCCTTTGGAAAGTTCTATCCACCCTCCCCGGGAGAGAAGGAGGCAGGAGACATTGGCACTAGGAGACCAAGTCACCTCACCCAGTGTCATGGGCCCCCACTGAGGCAGGTGGCCTTTTATGGCTGGGCTACCAGGTGTGACACATAGCTGTGGATTCAGGGGGTGTGGACCCAAGAGTAGGGGAGAATGGCCGTGCGACCATGAGGGGCAAGCCATCTGGAAGTAAGAGCAGTGACCACAGGGCAGGGCACACTGACTCCCAGCTGAGAGAAGAGGAACAGGGGCAGTGTGGAGCCAGGGTGGGAGCTGCATGTCACAAAAGGGGGCCAAAGAGACGGCTTGGTGGAACCAGCAGCCATAGAGAGAAGCTTCTGGAAGGGACTGTGGGCTGGGAAGGCCAAGGAGAATGCCATGGGACTGGAATGCCAGTGTACCTCAGGTGTGGGATGGGGCTTGCTGTGCACCAGTCCCTGGGCTAAGCTCTTCATACGTTTTAACTCATTTCATCCTCACACCAACCTTGTGAGGTTAATACTCTTATTTTTCCCACTTCACAAATGAGGAAACAAAAGAGCAGAGAAACTGAGTTGCCCAAGTCACAGTTAAAAGTGGCAAAAGAAACAAACCAACGAAAGGATTCAGATCCATGCCTGGCCCACTGCAAAGTGGGGGTTCTTCTGCACGGGACTGCTTCCAAGGCCCTGTCCAGCTCTGGTCCACCACGCGGTGGCTCAGGTCCCAAGCTGTAAGCAGCTTGAATCTAGCACTTGGTGCTCCATCTGGAGTTCCAGAAAGAAAGATCTGGAATTCCTGAGAGCTGGGTCTAAAAGGAATAGCTCGGCCTTCTGGAGGATGGGGGATTGGAAGCAAGAAGGAGGGATTTCTGTGATGAGCCTCCAAAGAGGGTCTGCAGCTAAGCAGGGGATTTGGTATGGACGACTCACCAGGGGAGGAGGGTCGGAGAAGGGAATGGCAAGTGGTTTGCAGGAGAAGAGGGCCCCTCAACGTCTCTGCTGGTCCTGGAAGCATTTGCCAAATGTGATTGCGAGGATGGAGGGGCAGCACAAAATGAGTGTCCTTCATGCAGTTGTCACTCTGAAGGCGACAGAAGTGGTGGAGCCTCTGGAAGGGAGATTGGAGGCAGCTAGCAAAGGCAGCTCAAACCTAGGGCAGCTGCCAAATGGGACCTAAGAAGTCTTTAGGAAGCTCCCTATCTTGAACAATTCATGTTCCTTTTACCTCCTCCTCCAGAAAGCCTTCCCGGGTTGCCTGTGTTCAGCTCTGATACCTGCCTGCCTTCCATCTTTCCTTCTCTGTGCCTTGCGGGTGCCTCCATGCCTGCATCATCCACTGCATGAGAAAGAAAGAATTCTCAGAGGACCCTCCCTGCAGCCAGGGCAGGGGCTTGCACACAGGGGAGTGGGGCTTGGGGGAGGGGAGTAAAGCTGAGGGATGGGGGCTCTCATGCCCAGGACCTCTGGATCAGTGCCAGCATTCTCAGGCACCCATTGAGGAAGAGCATCTGAGGCCCTGGGTTGTCTAACTGGAGGCAAGGAGGTTCAGGCGGCAGCAGCCCGTGCCCCTCCTCCCTCCTGTGAGAGGAGAAGTCAGAGAGGAGAGGAGGCAAGGCAGGAGCCAGGGCCTGGGCAGCACGGAGGCTGGCGCCAGCCTGGGCATGCCAGCGAGTGAAACGGCACCTCCTCCTGCTGGCAGCTCTGCGGGGGGGCACAGAGCCTGTCTAGGATCATCCCACACCCTCCCGCTGCAGGGAGGAGACTCCTCCAGGGCCACAGGGATGGCAGGTGTAGTACCTGGGGCTGATGGCAGAGGGCAGTGTGTGCACAAAATAGAAGCACCCAGGAGTTTGGGGTGGTTTTTTTCCCTGCATGGAAATGAGCAGTTGGTGACCGGATGGGAATGTGCCTCGGTAAATAGGCCCAGTGCCCCTCAGTCCATCTCAGCCAGCTCTCTGCTGCTGATCCACACCCCTCGGACGTGAACCGGTGCACAGCTGGCAAGCACAGAAACTCACATTAATATTAAATAATGATTATAGCAGTGAACATCTGTTCTGGGCTACACACTGTATTCCAGGCACGGTTTTACTTCCATTGTCTCTTTTCATATCCTCAGGTCCCCTCCAAGGTGAGCTCTTTGACAGGTAAGGAGCTGTCAAAGCTGCAAGTATAGACTCCAGAATCAGACTCGGGTTCAATTCTCAACACTGCCATTTACTAAGCAGGTGACATTTGGTGAACTGTTTAAACCCTCTGAGCTTTAATATCCTCACAGGTGAAATGGAAATGATAATAATAGCACCTTATAACAATAATACGTAGGTAGTGGGGAGAATTAATTGAGTAGCCAGACATGAAGTACTTAGAAGAGTTAGTGCACTCAGTAAAGCCCAGCTTGTACTAAACCTATTTGATAAGGGCAGGATCTTGCACTAGGTCACTACTGACCATGAGAAGAGCCAGAATTTGAAGCCAGGTATGTGACTATCTGGCCAGAATGCAAGAGCTGGGGGGACCATTTTCCCTGACAGTCTTGGCTTTGCCAGTTGTCCAAGGGTCCAGTTTAGCATTTATTTCTATCGATAGTGTCCCCATTGGGGTGATAAATTATATAAACTGCACACACATGAAGGCGTGTAAAGAACAAATTTATTAACACGATGTGTTTCATCATTTGCGTGCCAGGTCATCAAGACGTGTGTATGTGTGTACTTGTGTGTTTGTGTGTAAGTGTGTAAGTGCGTGTATGTATGTGTGTATGTGCATGTGTTTGTATGTGTACATGTGTGTGCATGCATGCGTCCGTGTGTACACGTGTGTGTTGTGTGCGTGTGTACATGTGCGTCGAGCTCTTTTCCCTAGCAGATGCTGAGACTGAGCCGCGCTCTTCTGCAGCAAATGCACACTGAGTGCTGACTGTGAGCCAGACCCTGTAACAGGCGGATGGAACGAGGGCACGTGCGGGGGTGGAGTGAGGGGACAAACATGTGGGCGGCTGACATGACACCAGGAAAATGAAGCACCAACCGAACACAAGTTTGGGGATGGTGCTGTGGGTGTGCAGGCCACCAGTCCAGACCCTGCTGGTCACCAGTGCTGTGACCAGATAGATCGCTCAGCCATCCGGGCCTCCATTTGCTTGTCTATAGAATGGGGGTATGGGGGGAGGTGTTGGGCAGGCAGCGCTAACATTCCTTCTCATTTAGTGCTTAATGTCATGATGGTTCCAGCTGCAGGGACCAGACTCCGTAGGAACATGGGAGGTGGCACTTCAGGCAGGACACAAAGAGCCAGCAGGCTTTCAGTGAACAGGCAACGACACCTGAGGTTGAGAAAATCGTGTTTGCAAAGGCCCCCGAGTGTGAGGAGTCCGGCCTGCTGGGGCAAGGCTGGAGTGTGAGGCAGCGAGTGGTGGGGGAGGAGAAGGGTCACAGGCGCTCTGAATGCCACCTCAGATGGGCTAATGCTTAAAAGATGGTCTTACCCTTAACGATTTTGCTCAAATCACCTGTGCTAACTGACTCTGAGAAACTGAGATTCCTGCAGAAACACACTCACATGCCTAAAAGAGCACCCGTGAATCCTCAGCCTCTCACCTCGCTGAGTTTTTCTTCAGAGCAGTCAACATACTTGACCTCATATTGCATGTTGCTCTGTTAGGTGTGCATTTTTGCTCTCCCCTCTAGACTATAAGCTCTACGAGGGCAGAGTCCGTGCCAATTCTGTTTATCCTGGTATCCCCAGTGCCTGAACAATGCCTGGCTCACTAAATATTTATTAAATGAGCCACTACTTCATGTACGCAATAGCTAGACATGCACCAGTGAGCATACATACACACAGGCCTCACATGCGCGGGTGAAAAAGAAATTGGCCAGCAGAGGAAAGCAGGGCCATCGCGGGGGAACAAGACCGGGCGGTGGGTGTCAGGAGAGGGAGGAGGTGAGGAAAAGAGGGGACAGCCACTCCAACCCAGGCAGTGAGAGTGGAGACCATGGGTGCCCTGAGAACTGGAGCAGGAAGCCGTGCCAAAGCTCTGGCAGTCCTGGCGCGTCTCTCTGTAACAGGATAACGACTTCTCGTAGGACCATTGTGCGGAACAGGGGACACGGGGCACATGAAGCACTGAGCCTGCCGGGCAGCAGCCTCGGGAATAACTCTCAGCCATTTACCAGGATCGGCTGTCACCCAGTGCCTGCCTGGCTAGAGCCAGACAGCAAAGATGCACAAGAGACCAGGGACCCAGCAGGAAGCCGGAGTCAGACCAAGGAAAGTTAAGGCAATGCAGATGTTGACATCTGGGCAACAGGTTCCACACTGAGAACCAAATGGCATTGATTATTTATTGCAGGAGAAGCAGAGAACTGGACACAATCCCAATGAGAGGGCAAAGAGAGTCCCTTCTCAGTGAAGGCCCAGGAAAGGCATCGGGGCAGAGGGGCTTGCAGCTGGCCACAGGGGACATCCTGGGAGTGTGTGTGACCTCTGCATCTGGGGCAGTGACCCCATGAAAGGTGGCCACTGAGAGAGCCCATGACTGGACTCCCCACGTCTGAGTGTCACCCCAGAGAGGACAGAAAGAAGAGGAGGAGATGGGATTGTGGTCACGGACAAAGCAAAGGGGCCCCAGGGAGGAGAGGGAGGAGGTGGGTGGGTTCTGAAGGCTTCTGCTCGTATCGCCGACTGCCAGTCCATCATCTGGGGGCCTTTTTGGTGGCACAGCTGCTGCCCGAGGTTTTGGCAAGGGGATCCTTGAACTCGCTGCCACAGCTGCCTTTGGTCTTGACATCCGCTGCAGCAGGTTTGTAGCTGTAGCCGCCTGCAGCCCCAAAGCCCATGCTGAAGCCGGCGCCTCCTGCCCCAGCGCTGGTGCTGCTGATGACGGCTGGAATGGGCGAGAGAAGCCCCAGCCCCCGTCAGCTGCCCCTCCTGGGGCAGCCGGGCCACTCCCTCAGCTCTCTTCCCTGCAGTGGCTTCAAGTTGAGACAGATTCTCGCTGTTGTGCTTGTCGTTTACTAAGAGATGTTTATCGGCGCTAATGATATGTGGCTTCATCTTTCATGCACTTAGCCCTGTGCATTTGATCTTTCCCTATTAGTGTCAGTCCATTACATATATCAGACTTGAAGCTCTCAGCAGACAGGGCTGTGTCAGAGAATTTCCCCATGGGCAGGACCAAATGAGGAAAGGCCCTTCACAGAGGCCGGTGCTGCTGCTTTGGAGGGAAGGGGCCGCAGGAGCCTCCCAGCCTCTCAGCAACACAGCGCCTCCCCGCACGCTTCCCGGCTTTTAAACCCGGAGGAAGCGCGCTCAGCTACCTTTTTCCACCATTCAGCCCTTTAGGTGACCCCAATCCCTCTTACTGCAATCTAGGGCCTTTATTTTGGTCAGACCTCAGTAGAAAAATAATGTTACCATTAAGCATCCTTCCTGTGCCAGACTGTTGTGTTATACACTGATGGGTACCATTTGATCTTTCTGTAAGTTGTACTTTGGTGTTTCGTGATGTTACTATTCTCCATCCACTGCTTCGCCCTGGTTACCGAAACCAGATCCCTCTTTCTACCGAAAGTCTCCCCTGAACCCTGTCTGTGATTCTGATTACTCTTTTGTGTCTTGGAATTAGAGGAATTTAGACTTCTGGTAAGGTCACCAAGGGCAGAATTGAGATCTATGGGTACTTACAGATGCTCACGGAATTTGGATATTCACCAGACATCCTGGAGAGGGAAAAGAAAACAGGTAAATCCTGCATAAACAATCACGCCACCTGTCCAGGGAGTCACCTCTGTGAATAAGCCTCTCCTCTCAGAACGTGTCCCCAACCCTGTCCCAGCCTGCTTTCTTCCCATACATCCCAGGGGGACCCGAGATGAAAAATCTGCCACAAGGAGTCAGCTCTTCAACAAAGAGGATTTGGGACTGTCTGTAATGTGGGATAATTATGCCTCCAATCCCTCTAGTTATGCCATTGGTCTTAGACAAGTAAGAAGAATGAGCTCACATCCTCACTGAGCTCCAGGCTTTGCCAGAGTGACCTTGAGCTTGGATGACTCCTGCAAGCCATCTTGCCCCTCCCCCACCCATCCACAAGAATGCACAACGAAGGTTTGTCTCTCAAACGTCGCTGACCTCTCCGGCAACCTCTTTGGGATTTTTATAACTTGGGCCTTCTTGCCTTCTAACGGCCTTCCTAAGCCTGTGGCAAGCCCATTTGCCGTATGGTTTTCCTTCAGTATGACCTAAACAGGACCAAACTTTTTGCCTCTGGGCTTCCTACCAAAGCAGAGAGAAAACTGCCACAGACAGCAGGGATCTGGCCCCTCACCTGCACTCCTCGCCCTCCAGCAGCTTCCTGTAGGTGGCGATCTCCACGTCCAGGGCCAGCTTCAGGCTCAGGAGCTCCTGGTACTCGCGCAGCATCCGCGCCAGCTCCTCCTTGGCCTGCTGCAGGGCGGCCTCCAGCTCGTCCAGCTTGGCCCGGGCATCCTTGAGGGCACAGTCCCCCTGCTGCTCAGCATCGGCGATGGCCGTCTCCAGGTCGGCGCACTGCAGCGCAAACAGATGCAGCACTTTGAGTCAGAGCCCAGTTCTGAGATCCTGCTCAGACAATCTCCCCTCATCTGGTCCTGGCTGACAGCAAATGCCTCGAGTCCTCCTGGCTCATCCAACTTCCGCCATCACTAGAGGTGACTCTGTCCTTTCCCTGACTCCAGGCCCAGTTCACCTGGCTCATGCCTCAGCACCTGAAGGTGGAAAGTCCCCACCTGGGAGGGAGGAAGGGACAGGCGCTAAGAAGGTGGGCTGCCTGGGCGTGTGCCCCCTGCCCTCTCCCTCCTTGTCTGAAACACCAGCTGTGGGATTCTAATGCCAACCCTGAAAAGAGTTTCTGGGAAGCTAGACTCGATTCAGCTCTGCAAGGTACAGGTTGTCTTAGGAGACCTTGTAAATCATGAAAAAAGAATGAGGGCTAACAAAGTTCCAATTAATAAAACGTCTGTCCAATAAACCTGCCACACTTAGGCCCTAAAATCTCACAGAGAATCGTGCTAAAAGGCAACAGGTGTAAGAGATCTTTCCCATGACTAACAGGCTTTACCAGCCACAAGCACGTGCTGCTAGGGAAACGTGTGCCTTGCTGGAGGAAGCTGCCATGGGGCCGTGTGCCTGCACATGCGTGAAAGCTCTGGGGGACTTCTTGAGTCTTTTAGGGTGTGTTCCAGCCATGCAGCTGAGGTTTTGGTGGGATCTCAGCACCAGGCTTCTTTTTCTGGGGTGCCCCTTTCTGTGGAGTTAAGTTTGCTTCACATCAAGGAAAGCAGCTGACCCTGAAGCCAAATGGAATTCTAGGATGATGTCCAGCTGGCACCACCCTCTTCTGCTAGGCAGGCCCCCAGCAGTGCCCACGCCCACGGCGTTTGGGGTAAGTGGCTCACATCCCCAAGGAAATGCCTAGGACCTTGAGGAGACGCCTAGAACCCAGTTTTCTGGCCACAGAAAACCACGACCTCGGGACTGTTAGGCCTAATCATTTGGGGGAGTGACAATAAATTCCGTCACCTGAATTCAGTGGAATTCAGTGGAATTCTGTTCTTTTTCACTGACCAAGATCCCCCAGGGTGATCCTGAGGGCACCAAAAGTTTGGGTCTTTGGAATTGGCTTGAGTTGAAAGCACATGAAATCCTTTGAAACAAATATCACATGGACTCTGGGGACACCAGATGCCAAGAGACTCTGCATGTGAAACTGTGGGCACCTTCTTTGGTGGAAGAGGCCAGAGGGCAGGAAAGCACCTTGGTTGAGGGCCCTCAACAGGAGCTGCGATGGGTACTGAGCGTCACAAGGACCCCACCTTCCCCACAGAGGACTCTTCCCTGCCCGCTGAAGCACCAGCATCCTGATCACAAAAAGTCACTTTCTGGTAATAACCCCGCTCAACCATAAACATGTGGCATTTTATCAGCTAAAAGCTGAAATCGAATGCTGAGGGTGCTTCAAACACTATGTGTTTTCCTGCATTTATGCAGATCTTGATTTAACAAAAACACCTTAAGTTCTTATTTAATGCTGGTCTTTCTTCTTCCCACTGCCATGAGCCCACTGCACAGAGATGTGTGTGTGTGCGTGTGTGTGTGTGTGTGTGTACACTTGTGCAGGCTGTACAGGGGTGCAGGGGGGATGAGGAGATGGGGCACCTTGACCTGCCTGGGAGCTGAGAGCCTTAAATCCTTGCACTGCCTCCACAAACTTAGGGACGCTCATGGGTTTGCTTGCTTCAGAACCACAGGTGTAGTCACACAGGCGTGACCTCCCAGAGAGAGGGACCTCGGCACAGTGCCCTTCCCATAGCACAGCCCTGGGGGAAGGCCCGACATGAGTGCAGGGTGGGAGCCCAGGGTGGGAGGCTGTTCCTTCTCCGCTCTGTTCTAAAATCCACTGCTGGATTCTCTGTCTTCCAACAAGGAATCACTATGCGAAACCTGCCAGCGGCTCCCTTTACCTTCTGCCTCAGGTCTAAACCCCACTGTCAGCCCACCCATAATCCACTGATTCCTACCCAGTGGCATCCTCTGCTCCCTACCACCCTACCCCATGGCAGGTCTTCTACTCCAGGGGGGTAACCCCACCTGCACACATGCCGTGCACATCCCTACTTCTACGCATTGCTTCTGCTGGCTCCTGCACCTGGACACCTCCCCTCTCCTTATTGGCTCCCAGCCCAGTGTCATCCCATCCCCTGGGGAAAGCTTCTCCGGGTCATCACTCACCTGTCTCCCCTCTGGACTCCTACAGCACTCACTGAGCATGCTGCAGTGTGTAGACCGCTTCACCCTCCACGTGTGCTCACACTGTTCCCTCTTGATAAATTATGAACACCCAACTCCAGAGGGGACTGTGTCCTGCCCTCTTTCCATATTTGGTCTTGTCCAGACTGGTGCTCAGGAGGCCCTGTTAGCTCATTCACCCCATGGAACCCACCTGCTTCTTCACACTCCCTATCTCTGAGCGGATCCTTTGGATCAGCCGGTTGAGCTCGGAGATCTCAGCCTTGGTGAGCTTAAGGTCATCCCCATGCCGGCCTGCTGTGACCTGCAGCTCCTGGATCTGAGGTCGGGTGACAAGAGAAGAGGAGCACAGGACAGTTGAGAATTCACCTGCTTAGGGGTGCTTGTGACAGACAGGATGACCACATGCCATTCTCAGTGTTCGCACAGTGCAGGCACCAGCGAAGGAGGAAGGGAGGCGAGAGAGGGGGAAGGAAGGAGGAGACGGGGAGGGGGAGAAACAGTCCTTTTCTTCTGGATAGGAAGGGCCCTGCCCAAGTTCAACAGGATCCTCGGGTTTCAAACACAAGAGCCTTGGTGGAGTTTGAAATTTCCTGTTCTCATTTTGCAAAGGTTGGAAACACAAAGATTACCCACAGAAACTGTGTCAGAATCCTATCAGGGTTGTGGCTGGTGCAGCCCCAGCTGTCAGCCAAGGGCTGTGGCAAGGTAAGGGTTAAGCCCCACATATGTTCCAGCATGTGCTAAGACTGTGGCTGATATCCCTGAACCATGGGAGGCATTCCCACGAGGCCCAACTCCAAGACAAAGGAGATCTCTGCTGAGTCCAAATACACACATGTACACACACGTGCACACAGGAACACATGCATGCATGACGAGCGGACACCAGCTGTGGTCACTGGGCCCCAGCTCACCTTGGTCTGGTACAGCGCCTCGGCCTCGGCCTTGCTCTTCAGGGCAATGTCCTCGTACTGGGCGCGGACCTCGGTGATGATGCTGTCCAGGTCCAGGTCCCTGTTGTTGTCCATGGACAGGATGACGGACGTGTCGCTGATGTGGGACTGGATCTGAGCGATCTCCTGGGGGACGGTTGGAGGAGGGGAGCCTGTTAGGGGGTCCCCATGAGGGACTACTTCTCCTGATCCTCCCTGGGAAAATTCCTCGCTGCCCCTTTCTGCCCTTCGCTGGCCTTTGAACTCTGCCTCAGCATCAGTGCCTGCCAGGTATGTGAAGGAGCACCCTGGGCTCCCAGCCCCAAACGGTGAGACCCCCTGTCCACCATGCACTCAGGACAGCTCCTACCGCCTTCTATTAAATACGTTCTCATCCTCAAAACCAGCAATGGCCACCCTCCCCCCACAGCATCAAGTCTGAACTCTACACGGCACTCGGAAGCCTCCAGGGTGGTCACCAGCCACCTCCCCCTCCTCTGTGGAAGGTCTCTGCACCCTTCCATGCCCCTAGTGCTTTAGCGCAGGCTCCTGGATCTTCACTTTTCTGCCCTTATCGGCACCCCTGAAATCTTCTTCCTCCTCCTCCCCCTCCTTCTCTTTTTCCAGGATAGCCCTGGCAGAATTCACCATTCCCTCCCCTGCTCTCCCAAAGCTCAGCTCCACGGTGTTCTTCCTGCCAGGCTGTGAAATCCTGGAAGACAGGAACCGTTTCTTCTCCTTCATGGTCTCCTCAAAGCCTAGCTCACTGCTTAGCACCCAGCAGGGCCTCGGAGGATGTCAGCTGCACTGGGCTGAAAAGCTGCTCCCTCCCAACCCCTGGTCCACACATCCATCCAGGCCAAGAGCCAAAGCCACTCGCAAGAGGAGCAGACCTCACAAGAGAGGTCAGCGAAGCCCTTACCCCTTCATAGAGGCACTTGAAGAATTTAATCTCGTCTGTCAAGGAGTCCACCTTGGCCTGGAGCTCAACCTTGTTCATGTAGGCAGCGTCCACGTCCTGGGAACACATCACGGCCAGCTGCTTCACCTCCCTTCCTGCCACAGGGAGCCCCAGTTCCCCAGCTCTCTCCACTTTCCTCACTCCGCGCATGCTTCATGGGGGCTCCGACCCTGAGAGCAAACCAACTGAAGTGCCGTGCAATGGCCACACTGGAAGTGCCTGGATTTTAAGCTGGCAAATTCTGGGAGCAGATGCATTCCAGGCAAGGGACATACAAGGAGGAGCGGGGAAGTTAGAACCCCTGTCACCCCTGCCCAAGGGACTGAGTGACCCACAGGGTCCCTTTCCTCATCCTACAAACATCACTGTGCCAGGTGGTCAGGAGCCCTCTAGTCTTCTTCCAGCCCCTCCTACACCCCTCTCACCTTCTTGAGCACCACGAACTCATTCTCAGCAGCTGTGCGTCTGTTAATCTCCAGGTCATACCTGCGTGGGGCAAGACATTGGGGTAATTCAGTTCCATAAATGCTCACTGAGCAGTTAGTGATCACCTCTGTGTCAAGAGCTGCAGGCTGGGGGTCTTCAAACCGGAATGCATGTACCCCTGCGGCACATATAACCTTCCTAAAGGGGATGTGGGCAAGGACAGGTTTAAAGAAATCCATTTCCAGCTCCTTAGTTCCTGTGCAGTCTGCCCTAAAATGCACCTGCTTGAAAAGCACCTGTGGTCAAGATGTCATACAGATTCCACTGTCCCACCTCCCCGTCACACCCCCTCCCACGTCATAGCAGAAAGGCACCCCACTCTGCCATATGGCATCTTAATATGGTGCAATGGTTCAGGGTAAAAAAACCTCCCAGACACCAAACAAAAGCACCATTCTCGTCTTCAAACTATATGTTACACCTGTTTCTTACACAGATTCCTGCTCCAGATGGAGCAAGGTCTACGAAACAGGTTTGGACAGGACTGGGATGTACTTAATACAGATATAATATAGACTGGGGAGGTAAGAGTATTGATCCTTTTATTTAAAGAGCTCACCTCTTCTATCCCTTGCTATTGTCAAAGAATGTATTACGAAACATTTGCGAGAGCAAACAAAATAGTGCATTGGTAAGAAATAGTTAATGCTAAATGGATAAGCAAAACATGGCAAATATATATACACACAATGGAATATTATTCAGACTTAAAAAGGAAGGAAATTCTGCAATATGATACAACATGAATGAGCCTTGAGGACATTATGCTAACTGAAGTAAGCCAGTCACAAAGAGACAAATGTGTGATCCCACTGATACAAGGTACTCAGAGTAGTCAACTTCACAGAGACAGAAAGTAGAATGCTGGTTGTGGGGAATAGTGGGGGGAAATGGGGAGTTAGTGTTTAATGGGTGTAGAGGTTCAGTGTCCCAGGATAAAAAGCTCTGTGGAGGTGGATAGTGGTGATGGTTGTACAATATTACAAATGTATTTAATACCACTGAGCTGTACACTTAAAAAATGGTGACGATGGTAAATTTTGTTATGTGTATTCTACTACAGTAAAAATGGAAAACAATAAGTAATTAATGCTAGAAAGTGCTTTTTTTCTATATACTTAAACATGGACAATTCTTTTTAACTTTTCATTCACTGCTAAGGTGTGTACCTGGCAGCTCCCTCCCCACCAGAAAGCCCTGTGAGCGGCTGAAGCACAGCAGCACGGGTCAGTGAAGTGAGCTGGTAAAATGTGAACAGAAAGTTTTCCGAGGCTGCCAGATTTTTCTGGTTATGCTGGATAAAACACACAGAACACAGTTCGTATGATTTATCTCAGATTCCGTGTGTTATTCAAAAGGATTGGAACCTTTTTATCAAATTATGTCATGAAATAGCTATTTCTATTGCAGTCAATCTTTCTCTCATATTATCTTATAAAATGTTTAACAATATCTACCTTCTCTTAATAAAAATAAAAGTATATCCTAGTTGCCAGACCAATTAGTTTTTAGTAGTTTATATCTATTTCCTAAAATACATAGAAACTGTTTAATCAAGAGAGCTATCAAAATCAGTGACATTAGTTACAAATAATTTTATGTTATTTACCTCCAGAGATCAAACACTAAATTATATACATATATATACACACATTTACAAAGAAAAATAATGCTATAATAGCACTATTGACTTTATAAATAACTTATAATTTTAAAAATACATTATAATGAATAAAAGTTAAACTATGAGAAAGTGCATATTGATTTATCTTGTTTTATAATGGATGTATTAGTTATATTAAATCTATATCATTTTAATCTTGAATGCTTTTAGTAATATACTGTACAACATATATTTCATAGTTTATTGCTGAGTGGATTTTATAATAGTCCCCAAAGTACATATTTATACTTTTATTTGAATTTAGAAATGGAGTCAGAATTTTTCTAACCAAAAGGAACTCATTTCTCCAGTTTGATCATGAGAACTTATTTGTCCAGTGAAGCTATATAGTAGATATTTTCTATAAATTGAATGAGCTAAATCTGCAGCTCCAAAGTTTTAAAACTTTATGTGTGTGTATGTGTGTGTGTGTGTACACATATATAAAAACATGGGATGGAATCACATTATTTTTTAAAAATAAAGAATTAGTAAATGTGTACTGAATACTAACAATGTTTTTATGTTTCCTATTCTTTCTGATCTATTGGATTAAACATGGTGCCCCTAAGGGACAGAGTAAGCTGTATCCTCAGTGGTCATTTGACCAGTCTTTGTAAAACTTTATTGAAAAATTTTCCATAAATTTGGAAGGAAACAGGAAACAAATCGTTGACTAGGAAACAAATCGTTGACTAGAAAACAAATCGTTTCTGTAAGTTAGATGGTTTTTAATTTTGCTTTCAAAAAAACAAAGAAGGACCTGAATTGTCAGCTGACAGATTATTAAAAATGATCTTTAACGATAAGTCATTATGTGATTTTGACATGTAATTCACCTACGGAAGTGTATGTTGAGGGTAGGATACTTTGTAGGAAGTTGCGATAAGTGAGTGAATAAAACAAACAACATCCCTGCCCTTATGGAGCAGAGAGAGACAAACAACGAACACAACAAATAAATCAATTAATTATATAGTATGTCGGAAAACAACAGGTGCTATGGAAAAAAGAAAAAAACCGAAAAACTGGGAAGGCATTCAGAGAACTGAATAACACCACCCTTGCAAAACTCTTTCCATTAAAACCTATTTATATGAGTAAACTTTCCCAGCACTTACCTAAGAACAAAAAAAAACACAGGACTAGAATCTTACCTCATTCTAACAAGAATCAGTATTCATACATGGATAGCAAAGCCAGGTGGAAAAAAATCTGCCCTATTCAATGCATTAAGAAATGCATTTCCAAAATCATTTTGTATTTTTCATGTTTAATACTTATTTAACAAAATTATTAACACATTTTGTTGTTTGGATAACTCAATCAAGAACGGATCCTTAAACATTTAAAAACTTATGATCTCAACATGTAAACTTTCTAAAATTTCAAGATACGTGCATATTTTGTGGTAGCTAGGGTGATCAGTGAAAGACTTAGAGGCATAAAAATATATTACATTGGAATAAAATTACGTGGGGAAAGTGGCATGAAAATTTTAGTTCATGTGGGAAAAAGATCAAGGTAAAATTTGTGATTTTTAAAGCAGAGCTTGTTCATTAACTTTTTAAGTGAAAGATGATGGATACTAACCTGCCATGGCACCTAGATGCAACTGAATACATTCAAATGAGTAATATAGCTATTGTAACTTTAAATGGCAATATACATAATATGCTTGAAATCACCTCCTTTGCAACTACTTAAATTTATGATAAAAATTTTTAGATGTTAATTTTTTTAATTGTGAAATTTTTTAATTGTGAGGAGTTTTAAAAATTAGAGAATCTATGAGAAAAACTTCAGGATATATAATGATGCTTAAGATACACTGTGTCTTCTAAAAACTCACAGTTTAACAGGAAGGCAAATATACTGAAAATTCTAATTTAAGGACAATCAAATTATGATTATGTTAAATTAAATTAATGATTCAGATCTATGATATAACATAAGAGAGGTACAAGAAAAGCCACATGAGGACCCACAGGTGGAAGAGATGGTTGATAAAATGATATTTTAAAATAATCATAATAAATGCAGCTAATATTTATTTTATTCCTTACTACATGCTAAACATTGTGCTAACTCTTCACATACATTATTTCATTTAATCTCTACTACAGTTCTATGAGGTAGGTTCTAGTATCCCAATTTTATAAATGAGGCAAAAAACACTGAAATACTTGGCCAAAGTCATAATGCTAGTTATCAGTGAAGCTAGGATTCAAATCTAAGACTCAGACATCAGGGATACAATGCCTCACCTTTGTGTAGCCCTTTGATTCTTCTGAGAACTGTTAATACGTTACTGTCTGGCATTATCCTTTCAACAGTTCTTTTCGGTAGCAAGGCAGGTATCGGTATTTGATTTTGTAAATATTAAAGCTGAAGTTCACAGAGGATCAAGAGATTCGCCTATGGTTGCTCACCTAGTGAGTGATGATTCTGGAGCACTGAGCCCTTCCCCTCTGCATGCCTGTGCCCTGGACTTCTAGACTGTGCCTGGCAGCCCCCTGTTCTTTCCAGACCCTGTTCATTCCACTTGGGCTCCGATTCCCGTCTTACTTCCCCTGGATCTCAGTTCACATTGTATTCATTTGCACTTATTGGCAGCTATCTGAAAGTGTTCTTTAAGCCCGTCCCCAAAATCTGTGTGCTGTCTGAGGTCAGGGACCATGTCTCCTCCTCCCTTGGGATCCCCATGCGGGGCTCAGGTAAGGGTTCTGCTTTGCGGGGACTTCAGAATGGACAGGCAGATTGAATGTGGAGCAAGAGAGAGAACTCAGGTCTCACCAACTCCACCCTTCAATTGTGGAAGAAGTCATCTATCCCTAGAAATCCTGGCATCTGGGAGTAAACTTCCAAAATATCCACTCATGCTGAGCCCAGATTTATTACTCTCTCATATTTGGCTGAACTTGGAGGAAGACACAATCTCTGGTTCTAAACACACTCTCCATTATTCTCTTTAAAGGTAGGAGTCAGCCCCACAGATATGCTTCAATATGGAATAAATTTTAAAAATTCATTTTTCCTTGGCTTTAAAATTTGTTCTGGGATTAGCAGGGTGTCTGACATTCTGGGAACTTCCATGGAAAACCTCACTCAGGAGGAACTATTGGGTTGTCCATCTGGCTTTGAGACACTTCTCTTTCCCTCTTTCCTCCATTTTTAGTGCTAGAAATTGAGCACCCATTTCCTAGGCAATTTGAAGAACCATTTGATCTATTCTCTTCCTAAGTCCCATTCTGTCTGGATGTCCCTCCCTCCCCCATGGGAAAGGAGTTAGCAATGGTATCAGCAAAGGCAAAAATGCTGGCTCCAAATCAAAACCTCCTCTGTGATCAGACCCTCCAGGGCCATATTCTCTGCTTCCTGCTCACCTTTTCTTGTAGTCCTCCACCAAATCCTGCATGTTCCTCAGCTCTGAGTCCAGCCTCACCCTGTCCCCAGACAGCGTCTCCAGCTGCTTGCGCAGGTTGCTGATGTAGCCCTCATAAATGGGCTCCAGGTTGTTTCTGCAGTTGTTCAGGTCCAGCTGCTGCAGGAGGTTCCACTTGGTCTCTAGCACCTGGTTCTGCTGCTCCAGGAACCGCACCTGGAACCCAAAGGTGGTCATGGCCAAGAGTTCTCATGCTGTTGCCTCTCCAAAGTGAGGAGAGGACCCCAGAAATGAGAAGCAGTCATCCTGGGGGTGGGGGCAGGAAGGAGTAAGGCTCATCAGAGGGTGGATGCAGCCAATGGGACATACTCACCTGGGTCTCCGAGACAAGAACTAAGATCCAGTCTAAAAGAAACCAGGAAGTGGGCTTAAGTAGGTATCATCTGCCTCTGCCTCCGTGACTGTCATGGGACTGTGGCAGCTTCCTCGTTATAAATGCTAGTGTTTTCTGAGTAAAGGAAAATGGGAAGCAAGGGGAAACAGTGCCTGGGGAATGACATTGGAAAGTCGTGCTGGTAGGTTAGAATGTTCTTTCTGTTACACAGCCTAAATCGCTCTTGGAGTGTCTGTTTGTTGTCCAAAGCAGGTTGTCACCTCTTCACAGTTTGACCAAAGGTTTGACATTTTTTGATGAACTATTTTCAGACCATTTGCTACCCACCAGCATTCCTCTTCTCACCTCTCTTAGCTTGTGGGACAGAAGGAAACATGCTAGGGAACAAGAGACTTAGCAGGAGGAAGAGAATGCCCCTGTCTTCTGGAACAGGTGCTGTGTTTCTTCCACTCATTCCTGCTCCCCTCCAGCCACCTCACTTCCTCTTCCCTAGCACGGTGGCAAGTCCACCATCAACTGTCCTATCAACATGGGCACATTTCCTAGCCTCTCTATTCTCAGGTTCCTCACCTGCAAGGCAGAGTCATAACAGAATCATGGGCTGTGCATCGGTAAGTGAGAATCAGTCGGACAGCACCAGGTGTTGAGAGATGTCTTCATAATGTCAGCTACTGTTATTATTATGTCCCTTGTCACTCATGGTCTAGACCTGTGCCCAGGTGGAGACAAGAGAAGCCCATACCTTGTCTCCTACCCATTTCCCAGGGTCACTGCCTCGGAATCTCCAGAGACATCTTCCCTGTTACCCCGATTTCTGGAAACCCCCCCAAGCACACATGGAACTCGACATGTCCTCTTTCCAAACCTCCCCTCAGCCTCACCCTCCAATTTTCTCATCTTCCTGGTTTCCACACGTATCCACTTCCTACCTCCCAAGTCCTTCCCCATTCACCAAGCATCGCGCCCTGTGACGTTCCCCGGCCTGTGTTCCTCTAGTGCCCCTGTTCTGATGGCGTGTCTCCAGCTCCTCGTCTGATGTGGGGAGCCCTCAGAGGGCCCATTCTGCGGGTCTCCTGCCCCGAAACACCCCCTCCCTTCCCACCTCTTGTCTCACAAGGAAGGAAGGGTATGCCGGGCACTGTTCTAAGCACTTTATAAATATCCCAATTAATCCTTGTCACAATCCACTGGGGTGAGAGCAATGACTGAGGCTACAGATGGCTCACAGCTATCCGTGGCACAGCCAGGTACCACTGCGCACGCTGGGCGCCAACGCAGGGACAGGCAGATGCTGGAGACCCACCTTGTCGATGAAGGAGGCGAATTTGTTGTTCAGAGCCTTGATCTGCTCTCGCTCCTGGGCGCGCACCTTCTGGATCTCCGGGTCCAGCTCCACGTTGAGCGGGGCCAGGAGGCTCTTGTTGACGGTGACCTGAGGGATGCCCCCGGGCGGGCACACCGACGGACACGCCGGCCCCAGCCCAGCGCTGCCGAAGACGGTGCCCACGAAGCCGCCCAAGCGGCCGCCTCCCCGCCCGGCCGCAGCGCTGAGCGCCAGGCGCCGGCCGCCGCCCAGGCAGAAGACGCTCTTGCTGCCGAAGGCCGCGGAGCCCTTGACCCCGGTCCTGAAGGAGGCGGAGCTGCAGCCGAGGCGGCCCGAGAGGACGGCGGAGCAGCCGCTGAAGCCCAGGCGCTCCCCGCTGGGGTAGTGGGCCAACTGGCGGCTCATGGCTGGCGCAGGCGTCGACGGGCGCTGGCGGTGCGGGAGGCTGGAGAGGGGCGCAGACGGCCGTGCACCCTCCGCCCCGCTCGCCCCTTAAATAGGCTGGGCGCTGGGCTGGAGTCAGCATAATTTGCATGTCGGGAACACCTTTTAGATCACTTGGGGCCTCTTGGGTTCTTCATTTGGGAAATTACCATCCACTCTCGGAGATTTTTGTCTCTTCCTCCGTGAACTCCCCAGACCCCTATAAAATGGCCCAGAACCCAGCATTTGCCTTGCTTACCTCCAGCATTATAATAATTTGGCCACCTTATCTCCACTTGCTGCCCTGCAATTACTGGGGTTATCGCTGCCAAGATCCCTGGTGGAAACTTGCAGTGGGTCTGGCCCCTGTGGCTGTGTCTGGGGAGGGAGCGTGTGGAGCAGGTGTCCAGGCTGGCTCTGCTTCAGAAAGACATGAGCAGGGTCAAGAGTATTCCAGAGATTCATCCTTGGCCTGCCCCCTTCGTGCCTCCCCAGGCTTCTGGATGAGGATAACTCTGTCCTGTGTGCCAAGAAAGAAGTTCAGAGGGAGGAGAACTGGCCGCATCTGCAGGGCTCTCAGTCTGTTGCGGGAAGCAGGACAGAATGACAGACTTAAGGCCAGTGAGAGCTCTGTCACAAGTGCTGGGGGGTGACTTTGGGCCAGAGCTAAAAGATTTCTCCAGAAAAGTGTTTCTGAACTAAGAGTGGGAGAGAGACTAGCTGGGAAGGAGGGAAGAAGGCCGGGGAGGTGACACAGGAAGGCTTTAGGCGTGGTTTGGAAGATGATCTTTCCTAAGGTTTTGGTTGTTTTTGCTTTCGTTTTCTTTTAATAGCAGAAGAGGCTCATTTATCCAACCCGAGAAACCTCTGAACAGGACATTTGCTGCCCTGTCATCACTAGTTCAGCATCAAAATGTGACCAATTATCAGGGACACATCAAGAGGGCCAGGGAAGACTTCTCACATCCGAAACCAAGAACTAGGTTCTAAGCTCTGGAGGCTCTTTCTACGACCTCTCTCCATCCAATTTCCTTTTCTCCAACTTAAGTTGTTTTCAAGTCTTCTCTCAGAAATAGCCCTCCTGTTCCTCTGGCACCCAAGTGGGATTGTTCCATTGCCCTTATTTTCTTGGTCCTGCTGAGTCCTGGGTATGTGTCCTGCTTCCTCCATCAGACTGACAGGCCCCCTGGATTAACCCTTCCCTGCCCTGCTCCCCCAGTGCTCAGCCCAGGCCATGGCACCAGGGACATTCAGGATGATTGCGAAACAGATGGTGCTCTCAGTTGTACCCCGGAGCCTGGGCTCCCCTTGGGGACCTCAAGGGGTAGCCAAATGGTACCCAGGGGTAATTGGCTGACACAGCCTCCACTGGGCCAATCACAGAGCATAATAATAGCCAAGGTGTTTACCCTACAGGGAACAAAGTCGTGAGGGCAGTGGTGAGTGGTGACAACGGCGCCGGATATAGATGAACAGATAGAGGCGTCTAGGGTGTCCTGGGTGGGGAAGAGGGTGGACTCTTGGTGCTGCCTCAGAGGAGGGGCTGTCGTCCACTCCCTCTGCAGAGGGGAGGGGCAATGCCAGTGCGGCCAGGTGACTGGCAGGCCCTGCCAGAAGCTCAAGATTATGCTTTTCATTCTTGCATGAGATTCTTCCTTCTGTCTGCTCCATCATTTTAGCCAGTTTTTTCCCCCATGAGCACAAGAAAGAGTTTATTAATTCTGGCCACTGAAAATAGAAATGTAAGAAAAGGATTTAAACTGAAAATGAAGAATTCTTTCATAGGATTGGCTTACAAATAGTGTCTTTGAAATCACCTTTTCTCTGGAAACTGTCTAAGGAGCTGAGACCCCTGTTCCCCTGGGATCAGGGTTGTTCTGCCCAGGGTTAGGGAACAGGTAATATGACCTTTTCTTATCTTCGCAGGAGGGGTTGACTGCCTGGATGAATCAGGAATTCCTCAACCCCTGGATCACCTTTATCACAGATCATGGAGAGACAGAAGTGACACACGCAGATTTCAGAGGCCCCAGATGTGTGGGGATGTGAGCAGATCAAAGGTGGCTGAGGCCTGGGACGAGGGGTTTTCACTGCTCCTGCCTCTGGCAGCAGCTTACAGTGTCACCTCAGGCCCTAGTGACCATCTCTACCATTAGTTCTTGGGTTAAAGAAACCCCTCCATTGGTAGAATAGTCCAGGAACATGGCCCTTTGAAACCAGATCTCCACAACAAAAGATGGATAAAACCACTCTAAGCCAGGACTTGCAAATGTGTTGCTGGTTACACCAGGTCTCTTTCGCCCTGCAACTCTAGTTCTTGGAAAATAATAGGTATCATATGGGGAAAAAGTGTGGGGATGGATTCTGTGCTGGGTTAAAAAAAAAAAAAAGTTAAGCAGTTGTCTTATTGCAGGACTTTCTAGATCCATTAACATGCTTAGTGCCAGGGCAGTGAACTATTCTGTATGGTACTATAAGGGCAGATACATGTCATTACACATTTGTGCAAACCTATAGCATATATAACACCAAGAGTGAATCCTGATGTAAACTATGGACTGTGGGTGATAATGATGAGTCAAATGTAAGTTCATCAACTGTAAGAAATGTACCACTCTGGGCGGCGGATATTGATAACTAGGAAGCTGTGCATGTGTGGGTGCAGGGGTACATGGGAAATCTCCGCACCTTCTGCTCAATTTTGCCGTAAACCTAAAACTGCTCGAAAAAATAGTCTGTTAAATAAATAAGTAGATGAATGGACGGATAGATGGTATTAAACCACAATAACCAAAAATAATGCATAATGCCTTCTGCTATACCAAAGGGTGATACAAAACAATGTTTCTCACACATGTTGGCTGAGAGGAGGGATTATGAATGATGGCTTTTTTCCTAATTTTTAATATTTCTGAATTTTTTAACATGAGCATATGATATTTTATAAGTAAGTTTTTTTTTTCAAAAAAACTAGAGAAGAAAAGGGAGGAAGGCTGATTTTAGTCAAAAAAAAAAAAGTACCATTGTCAAAACAACAAAAAAAATCCATATATAAAACTCAGATTTTCCGAACCTTTTTTAGACCACAGAGCCCTCTTTTTGGCCAAATATCTTATGGGAACCAGAGTTTCAAGGAATATTCTTTAAGAAACACTGAACGAGGTATCTCCACTTCACCACTAAATAGACTTAAATTTCCCAAATCCAAACAGACGTACAATATTTCCCTCAAAATGTGAAATAGACTTAAATATAATATGCAGGCTGATCTAGCTCATGGCAATTGCCCAGGGTTGGCTGGTGACCGGCGTTGGTACCTAGAGCAAGGAGGGTTGCCAGAGACGGTCAGAGCTCACCAAATATCCTCGCCCTGCTCCTCATTTCCCAGCCTCCTTTGCAGTTCTGTTGGGGCTTGGGGGACGTGAGTGGCATTGAAGGGTATCCCTTCAACGGGGCAGTAAGCAGCCCCTGTGCTTCCTCCATCTCTTTTCCCGGGTCTCGGCGACCTTGAAGGTCTTATATCCCATGTGGCGGGGCTACAAGACGGGAGAGCCTAACCCCTGAGACACCCCCTGGGGAAACCATGTAGGGCAGCTGCTCTAACCTGCCTGGGACTGTGAGTGAGAAATAAATCCCCGTCGTGTTAAGCTGCTCAGATTTCAGCGTGTGTCCATTGAGGCAGTCAGTGTTAATTATGTAGATCCAGGCATAGAAATTAGATGGCAGGAATATCTCTTAACAGCCAGTGCTCTTTATCCTAAGTTCATGTTCATCAAACAATCTTCTGATCACTATCTGACCTTTTCTACCTCCCTTCTCACATAAGGTTCTTGAAAGAATAGTCTATACCCAGTCATAACAAGAGCAGCCATTTACAGAAGACTTTCTGTGTGCCAGGCACTACAATTAATAATTCTCATACATTATTTCATTAGATTTAACCCTCATGGCAACTTTATGAGGTAACTACTATTTTAATCCCATTTTACAGAAGGGGAAACTGAGGCTTATGGAACAGAAGTATCTTGCTTAAGTCACCCAGTTAGTAAGTGGCAGAGTCCTCCTAACTCAGGGCCCATCTGTCACCCAAGTGTTAACTTCTCCCTCGAGCTCTACAGGATAAAATCCCGACTCTTATCAGACATGAACAGGCCTCTCTGACCTAGCTGCTGCCTGCCTCCCCGACTCCAGGTGCCACTGCACCCCTCCTCTCCACCTACTAAATTCCCCCAGGCTTACACTTCACACTCCAGCAACAATAACCTGTTTTCACCATGCTAGTGCCTTGGCTGCAAAGCCCACTTCCCACTCTTGTCCACCTAGAAAATTCCTATCCATGCTCTAAAACCTCTCCACACATTGCCTCCTCTGCGAGCCTTCCCTGACCTCCTTGAAGACCCTCACTCTCCTCTGAGCTGCCTCTGTGTCTTCTTTTCATGCTGATATCTCACATAGCACAGCTATGTTTTTTATGGTTATGTCTCCAACAGGGGTATGGACCAAGTTTCTCGGTCACTGTATCCCCAGCACTAATGCATTCCAAGCACATGGTATATACCTGGTAAATATTCATTGAACTGACTTCCTTCACTGACCCTAAGGGTACATTCCTGAGACTAGTTATTCTGCCAGTCAGTTCTCCTTCAGGAAATAAACAAACTAGCACTACAGTTTCTAAGATGATCTCTTTAAAGTTTGGATTTTGTGAATTGCTTTACCAGCAGCTACACACCTCTTTCAGCAAGCTAATTAAGTCAAGTTTTTGAACCAAAAATATGGAGGACGAGCTTTCGTTTCCACTAACATTTATTAAGCACAAACTTTGTACCAGGAATTGCATAAGACAAACTCATCTTGTCTCATTTTAAACTAACGACAATCTGGGGGTGGTCGTCTTCCTATTTTGTAGCAAAAGAAATGAGGCTCAAGTGGGCTGAGAGCTTTTGCACATCACATATTACTTGCAGAGTCTAAATCTGAATTCAGAGCTATTGACTTGAAATGTGGGATTCTCCCTGGATCCACAGGACCCTGTTCACATGCAACATGAGAGCCCCAACCTGAATGTGTGCTAGCCTCTCACTTGCTTTTGCATCCTTTTGCATCCTGATAGCGTCATCATGACCTGGGGACCTATGAGAAATCTCTGAGCATATGAGTGCTTCGAAGACAAGATGGTATGTGTAACACAGATGGCCCCATACTTGCGCGCACACACACACACACACATTCACATATATACACACTCAACACAGTGGAAACTTTACTAAGGACCAAGAGAACATGGGTCATTACTTCAAAGAGTAATTTGCCTTTGGGCCTTTTTCTCAAGGGACAGAAAACAGCCATAACTTGACCCTTCTGCTGCCTCTTGTCCAGTTTTAAATCTTTCCACCAGACAAGTGTTGGCTCCCTCTCCCTGCTGGTAACCTGACTGTTCACAGGGATTGCCCATTCGCTGGACCACTGGCCTGCAAATGCATGACTTAGAAGGTGCATCTGCTGGAGGTGAGGGGAAGAGTGAACCCTGAGTATCAGAAGTCGAGTGGAGGTGATGGGGGATCCTCCAGGCTGAACAGGGTCTCTTTTGCTCAGATCAAAAGACACTTCCAGACCTCGGATGCTGCAGGTTCCTGTCCACTGGCCCCTCCACATGCAGAGGAGACACAGCCTGAGATGAGGACTCCCTTAGGAGAGAGAAGCAACCTGACCCGGTTTTAGAAGTTTATTGGCGAGACACAGGAAGCAGGCGGTTAGGTCTACAGAAGGACAAGGACTCACAGATTGAGAGCACAGATCCTTTGGTTGAAAGGACCAGCCTCAAGGGGTGCTCCCAGCTGCGTAATGTGCAGTGGCCATGTGAGATACAACCTATCTCCAGGTGTTTTGCCTGAGCTGGTGTTGCTCTAACAGGAGACAGTTCTTACAGGCCTGTGAGCAGACCTGAAACCTCATGTAGCCAGGGAGCACACAGCTCAACAGTCATCAAGCCAGTGTATGGAAAGGGAGCAGGAAGATTGTGGTTACCCTTGTGAGAGAACCTTCCTCTGCAAGGAGACATCAGGAAGGGGAGGCTGAGTTGAGTTGAGCGGTCTCTTTGTATGCAGGCAGAAAGACGGGCAAGATGGCTCCAGTCTAGGATCCTGATTCCACATTAAGAAAGATGGAAGCACAGAGGCCAAAGAGAAAGAAGAAGGAAGCAATGCCAGTGGCAAAGAAAAGCAAGAAGGAGATCATGGGGAATGGGGAAGCAGAGGAGTTTCTCGGAGGGGGGGTCCAGGCAAAAGCGAAGAGAGGCAGACAGCTGGGAGGTGGGCTGTCTCCCCTTTATCTCGTGGTTTTCTTGGTGGATGAGCTCAGAGCTCCGGTCTTTGCCTGGGAGTCCTTGAATTCACTGGCACTCCCCAGCCTGGTCTTGGCTTCCCCGCGGGGGCTACAGTTCCCACTGCCAGTGACACAGCCCCCAGACAGCATGCCGTAGCCCCCGACAGAGCTGGGCCAGTAGCCATAGGTGCCGGCACCGCCGAACGCAAAGCCGGCCCCCGCGCCCACTGTGCCAGGTGCGGAGCTGTTGATGACCGCTGTGGAGGAGGGAGGAGGAGTGGTCAGTGTGTGCCCAGGATGGGGGTGGCCCTAAGTCCCCCTCAACCTCCCAGCCCCAACTAGCACAAATGCCTCCCTCCTAAGCAAACACTTCTCTGTGAACTTGGGTTCACTTGAGCAGCTTAAGCACCAGGAAAAACAGCCCCAACCCCTCAAGGCCCCCAAATCAGGCGCTGTCACTCTCTGAACTAACAGGCATGGCAAGGGCTTCCCCTAAGAGGCAGATGATACTCAGGCAGCGGGCAAGCCAACAACTTCTTACGTTTAACTTTAGAATCCATTCTGAAGGTTTTTCTTTTTTCTTTTTTTTAAGAATTTCCGGATTACGTGAACTAGGAGAGCTTTTGCTGGCCCCTCTCTTAGGAGACCAAGCCGAGCCCTGTGATGAGCACAGCACGTGTGTGCACAGGTGTCGACTGTCAGGGAGAGGTCCCGCTCTGTGCTCACAGTTTCCTTCATGCAGGAAAGCCAGGTGGGTGGCAGAAGAAGGGATGGGGCTGAGAATTTCGTCCCAGCGTGAGACCCCCGGGGAAGGGGCCAGTGTGCAGTGTCAGAAGTGACAGGAGCTGACTCCACTGGGGAAGAAGCAGCTCCGCATGGGGAGGCCTGGGGTCTTGGCAAGGGAGGTGGACATGTGACACTGTGCTCTATCTGGCAGAGCCCGGGCTGCTCCATGGGGGCCTGGTGGTAGGTACCTACTCACTTTGTGTTTGTTGATGGACTAAAAAGAATCCCTCAGAGGTGTGAAATACTCACAAATGCTCACAGAGTTGGTGTATTCTCCGGACATCCTGCACAGAGAGAAAAGCACAGGACAGTCTTCATCACACGGACTTCCAGAATCGCCCTCACCACCGCCTGAACACAGGCCCAGGAATCACTGGTCTCCGGGTGCCCCTCCAGCTGGCCAGATGGCATTAGCTGCCCCTGCGTGTCTCTGAGCCCTCCCTCTCCCTCCCTGGTCCACCCTGTCCCCTTCAGAGACGTGGAGCCTGAACCTTGGAGCCCCCAGCACCATCACCACCTCCCAGGCACCCTCCTGCTGGGTTCCTCTTGAACCCGTTTCTTTACTCCTGTGAAGCTGCTGCCTGAACGAATACTTGGGTGGAAAGATAGGGTCAGGAGTCACTACTAATGAACTCACTCGCTGATGTGGGGACCAGTAACTGCTCCTCTCTGGGTCTCGGTTATAAAATGGTGCCGGGTTGGAACAGGGTTTTCTGAATGTCAGTGCTTCATGTACCACCCTTCCAACTGTTGCTATTACCATGTACGACTTACACTGTCATGTATTTGGTATGTTTAATTGACTCAGCCTTTGACAACAAAATTGCATTTCTCTTAAACAGAAGTTTTATATCACCAGGGTAAATAGAAAACCAGTATTATTACCTAACCAAATAAGAAAAAATGTAGCAGAAAAAATAAACATAATGAAAATAAAACAATTTAAAATTTTTTGACTAGATATTGTTGTCTGCCCAAAGACTCTGAAACTGAGATCTACCGTCTTTTCATCAGCAGGAGATGCATGCAAATGTCTGAGAGGTGTTAAAGACACGACAGCACCAAGCTGAGACTCTCTTCCAGGGAGGACTGTAAAGGAAATTGCTGTCACTTTATCTGGCTGGATGCTGTTTAAGGCTATGTTTGTGGGTGAGTTCACATCTCCAGCGCCCCCCCCCCCAGCAGCCTGTCCCCCCCACTCTGGGAAGCTCCGAGGATCGCAAAGATTCTTCTAGCCCCTCTGCCCCGCCCACCTGCACTCCTCGCCCTCCAGCAGCTTCCTGTAGGTGACAATCTCGATGTCCAGGGCCAGCTTCACGCTCAGGAGCTCCTGGTACTCGCGCAGCATCCGCGCCAGCTCCTCCTTGGCCTGCTGCAGGGCGGCCTCCAGCTCGTCCAGCTTGGTCCGGGCGTCCTTGAGGGCACAGTCTCCCCGCTGCTCGGCATCCGCAATGGCTGTCTCCAGGTTGGCGCACTGAGGTCAGGAGGTTGCAGTTGCTCCATGTTCTAAGGCACCCAGGGCCTCTCTTCACCCCCCACATGCTCACAGTGGTTGGACCCTCCTCATCCTGCCCGCTTCCTAAGCAGAGACCCAGCCACAGCCATGGCTGTGGAGTCCTGTCAACCTGCGACTGGCAGGCCTGAGCTCCTGGCTTTATGAAAAGAATCTGTAATTGTTCCAGACTTCCAACAGCAGCTAAGTGTTTGGGACTTAGCAGGGGCTTAGTGGAGACCCAGAGAAGGAGGAGGGTTGGGGGTGTGCTAAGCTGTTCACCCCTCCCTTGGGAGTGCGTCAGGAACGCCCCCTTCACCTGCTTTTTCACACTCTCGATCTCTGAGCGCAGCCTTTGGATGAGACGGGTCAGCTCTGAGATCTCGTTCTTGGTGTATTTCAGGTCATCCCCGTGCCGGCCAGCTGCCAGCTGCAGCTCCTGGAACTAGGGGGAGAAAAGCCAACGCGGGACATTGACCCAGGGCCCAGCTGAGCTCAGCCCTGCACAGAGACTGTGCCTTTGCTCCAGGAGCCTGGCAGAGGTGGTAGAGGTCCCCCCGCTTCACCAGGCCTATCAACAGCCTCCCATTCGAACATTCTCTATTGGATTTGTCTGCCTTAAGCACAGCTGATCTCACTGATGGCTAGATTTGGCCATAAGGATTGTTGAATGTCCCATACTCTCCACACTGCAACTTTGTTACACACAACTCCAATTATGATGCTTCTCTGCCTATAGCCCTTCAAAGTCAAGATCAAATTCAAACTTCTAGCATGGCATCCAGGTGCTCATCCGTCATTGCCCCTGCCCAACACCTCTCTGGCTCCCCAGCTGTGTCAAATAGTCCCACGGTTCCCTCAAATGACCCATATGCTCTAGTGTCTCTGAGTCTCTGCATGAGCTTCTCCTCCACCTGAGAAACCCTTCCCCACTCATCTCCCTTTTTCCCTCTCTAGCTCCAACTGAGCCAGGGCAGATTCACTTCCTCTAGGAGGCCTTCCCTGATCCCTTTTTTGGGTGCAATTTTGTTCCTATTGCCCTGGCACATCAGCCCATCGGTCTTCCCACATTATACTGTAATCATCTATTTCCATGTCTTCCCCATCAGACTCAGAATGAATCAATGGCAGGACCTTTTCTTTTATTTTTGATTTCCCAGTACCTAGCACAGTGCCTGGTTGGTGCCCAAAAAAGGTCTGATGAATGAATGAATAAATGGGTGAATGAATGAATGAGGCAGCCAATGAGCTCCATCTGTGTTTTCTGTGACTCCCTCCCCTTGACAGCTTAGCTGGGCCCCAGGCTGCAGGCATCTTGCTAGCTCGGGACAGAGGGCGGGGACAGCATGGAGGGACATTCTGTATGTGTGACGCGTGGTGGATAGATTCAGCTATACCCCAACACCATTAGCCATGGATTTTGGGTCATCTGCTAATTTGGGATTATTCCTGCCTTTGATGCCATTCATTAAATAGCCAACATAGATTACTCCAGTTCTACCCAGAATTTGGCTTAAGGGGAACACAAAATAGTTGTAACCTTCAGCACCCTGGGGATGTGTGTTGCTTGGTCTCTGTCCCTGGGTGCTCGGCCCCCGCGTGGCTCCAGATTCAGGATGGCTCCTAACTGTGCCAAGTCCTCCAGAAGGCAGAGGGTCTTCTCTCTTTGCTTCCTGTGCTTTATCTTTGGTGCTAACCCTGGGACAGGTGGCTTTGTCCCACTTCTCTGCAAGGTTATGTGAGCAGGCTGGCCCCCCACACTGGCTCTGACACCAAACAGCCTCCCTCTGAGATGACCAGGTGAGCATCCCCCTGCTGTTGCACTCTCAGCCCTCTTGAGCCCTGGGAATAAATGCTTCTCACCAGAGTCTCTTCTGATTTTCTGCCCAGACCCGGTGGGATTTGCAGTCAGTCACTAGATTCATTCCCATCAGCTGCGCCACTTGTCAGTGAAATGCCCTTAGCAAGTTACCTGAACTCCCTGAGCCCTGCCTTCCTCATCTTTAGAAGGGATAAAATTAAAATAATCCTTCATCATACTGTTGTTAGGAGTCCAGGAATACAATTCTGCTCAGTAAGAGTTTACCTCTAACAAGAGTAGGTGAGGTACGGATAACCCCAAACAGCAAACGGTCCAAAAATCATGGCTGTGCAGACCTGCCTAATTCTTCTGGAAAGGGTTAGTTGGGTGACAGCCTGTGACAGCCCAGAGTGGTCCCTGATGGCCATTTCCCACCCTACCTTGCAACAGTAGTGTGGAGGGCTTTGGGCATGGGGGATTGAGTCTGGGCCTTTATCAAGAAGTCCTGCCCTGAGTTGTCTCCTAGGCCCTGAGAGCCTCCCTCCTCCCCTCTGCAGGCCAAATCTCTCAGTCCCAGGCCGACCAGGAGGTGGGAGGGACAAGATAAGGTCTCTCAAGATGTGGATTCCCTTGTGAAAGAGCCTGATGAATAGCAAGGAACCATTAGGAAGTTGCCATCTTGATGTGAGAAACCACCTTATCTATAGAATCACTTCCCACCCACCACCCTCCACCCACCAGAGGAGTTAAGATCTAAGGACTCTGCCTTCCCCTTTATCCCTAAGTTGGACTTGAATGAAAAGGTAGGAGTTACCTGACTCCAGATCACACCGAAGAGAACCCTCATTTATCATAATTAACTCAAGAGGTGCTGGCTACTCACCCAGACTCAGGTCAAACTCTCTGCCTCCAAGGGGTTGTTTCTGACCAGCCCCACCTGGTCCTGGCTCCCTAATCTGGCCTCTGCTTGCAGCACATGCGTTTGCACTCAGTTGTGTGCATCATCCAATGGCTGCCACTGGTGGACTCCAAGGACAGAGCTGTGTCTTTTCCTCTGATACAGTTTGGATGTTTGGCCCCTCCAAATCTCATATTGGGATTTGATCCCCGGTGTTGGAGGTGGGGTCTGTGGGAGGCGTTTGGGTCGTGGGGGCAGATCCTTCATGAATGGCTTGGTGCCCTGATAATGAGTGTGTTCTCGCTGTGTTAGTTCACAGGGGAAAGGGTTGTCCAAAGAGCACAGGGACTCCCTCCTGTCTCCTGCTCCTTCTCTCACCATGTGACACATCTGCTCCCCCTTTGCCTTGTGCTTTGATTGGAAGCAGATGCTGGCACCAGGCTCCTTGCACAGTCTGCAGAGCCATGAGCCAAATAAATCACTTTTATAAATTACCCAGCCTCTGGCATTCCTTACAGCAATGTACACCAGACCAACACATTCTGCTTTCAGGCTTCCCCAGTGCCCGGGACGGTAGTGTGCTCATCACAGGGGTCATGAGGCAGAAAAAACAGAGATGGACCAGAGGCCCCTGCACACGTGACCGGGGTGGTGCCAGCTCACCTTGGTCTGGTACAGCGCCTCGGCCTCAGCCTTGCTCTTCAGGGCGATGTCCTCGTACTGGGCGCGGACCTCAGCGATGATGCTGTCCAGGTCCAGGTTGCGGTTGTTGTCCATGGACAGGATGACGGATGTGTCGCTGATGTGGGACTGGATCTGAGCGATCTCCTGCAGGGGAAACAAGGAGGAAGGTACCAAGGTGATGATCCTGGCCCAGCAGGATGGCCCCAGACCATCCAAAACAGATGTAAGCTGCATTCCCTGAAGCTTGTGAGAATGGAGCTCACTAATCACATCTAAAAGCTGCTGAATGGGTTTGAAGCAGCCAAAGAAGAAAACAGCTCATATGTCTGTGACCTGAGACAGGAGTGGGGAAGATGGAGGGAAGTAGCCTGGCACCACACAAGGGACACTAAGGACACAAGAGCCCACAGATGCTTGACAAATAGGCAGAGGCTTAAAGCCAGATGTGCATAGAGGAGGAAAGGGAGTGAGGACCCCCCACCTTCACCCTGGGGATTCTTGTCTACAACCCCAGGAAACATCCCCAGCAGCAGAGAGAAGCCAGGCAGGAATGAGAATATGCCTGGCCGAAGTCCAATGGGAACCCCTTCAGGACCCATGGCTTCCTGAAGGATGTGACATCAGGACATTCGTAGGGCCAGCAGGGACAGATGGGGCACCAGGATAGATTGTCACTCTCGCCTTTTATCTACAAAGATCCCAGCATCCAAATGCTAGAGGTCCCTTGGGCTCTAAAAGTTGCTGATAAGTAAGTAACTGCTAATCACACATCTGTCCTCCCAGAGCACAGAGCTGGAGGCGGAGCGGGGGGAGCCTTACCCCCTCGTACAGGCACTTGAAGAACTTGATCTCTCCATCCAGGGCGTCCACCTTGGCCTGCAGCTCCACCTTACTCATGTAAGCTGCATCCACATCCTGGGGAGAATCCAGAGACCCCCTGCTGTCCCCTTTCTTCAAGCCCAGCAGGCCTCTCCTATGAACTGACACCCTGGCACTGAGCCCTGTGGCTAGCTGCCCCGGGGAATGCACTCAAGACCCAGTGGGCAGGAACCTGACTTCCAGCTGGACTCACCGTCCACACTCACTGGTGGGCAAGTTCCTCATGCCTCTGTAACCCCTTTGCCTCTATTTCTCAAAGTGTGGGAGCCCTGTCCCCCACCCAGCCAGTCAGAGTGCGCCAAGGGCAGCCACAGGGATTTGCCAGAGATGAGCAGAGCTGGAAGGTAAACCTGCAGCCTCCCAAAGCATGTCCTGTTCCCACCCAAGTGGACATGAGCCAGAGACTGACTCTCCACGTCTGGGCTCCTGTCTGCTGCATGTCCCTACAAAAAGTAGGGAGCCAACCAAGTGCCATGTGCTACACCAATATCCAGGTGTCCCACAATGTCCAAAGCAGCAAGCCCTGCACCTCCTCCTCCTGCACTTTAGCTCCAGGCCTTTCTGGGAGACACAGACCTCAGCCCCTCCCCTCTGCTCTCACCCCGACACCCACCGCTGGGGGCCTGAGGCCCATGCATTCTCCCCACCTTCTTAAGCACCACAAATTCATTCTCCGCAGTCGTGCGCTTGTTTATTTCCTCTTCATATCTGCAAAACAAGCACCACCAGGAGCAGGGTGTGCATCTGAGTGTGTTGTCTGTGTGTGATTCTGCGTGTGTGTGTTCTCACAGTGAAATGAGAAAAGAGATGCCCATATTACGTGTCCTTTAACAAGTGTTATTCTACATCTTTGCAAGTCTGTCTCAACTCGCTAGGACTATGTGGCCAGAGTGGTGGGCAGGGTTTTTGTAACCCCTTCCTGAGCCTGGTGGCTGAATGGTTTGAGGTCCGATTTCCTCTGATGCCTGGGGGGTGAGTAGGTTTTTCCTCCTCCCACTCAGCCTCCAGATCACAGGAGCATGCCAGAGGCCCTTTTCAGCCACAACCCTGTGTCACGCCCGCTGCCTGACAGCCCTACCCACAACTCCCCTCCATCCTGAGGCAGGAGTTCCAAGGAAGCTATAACTTTCCCCAGGGCAGGAAGAAGGAGCATGGCCCAAGTGTTCAGGACCTGAGGGAAGTGAGAGAGAAAGCCCACCAGGAACTCCAGCTCCTGCCCTGCTGGGGGACACCAGGTGGGCTCAGGTACCAAGAGGCTGTGGCACACACACACAGGCTCTCTGGAGTGGGGAGCAAGAAGGAGTGTGCCAAAGAGAGGGCCACCTGCCAGGACAGCCCTGACACTGCCCAAGAGGCTGGCTGTCCACTGTCCAGCCCACCTGGTTGCCCATAAAATGCTCCCGTCTTGCCTGGGCAGGTGAGCTCAGTCCCCCCGAGGCCAGAGGCAAACATCCTGGTCCCTGCTGGGAAAGCCCAGCCCCAGGAGGCGGGCATCTGGTGCAGGGTCCCTGCTCACCTCTTCTTGTAGTCCTCCACCACGTCCCGCACGCTCCTCAGCTCCGAGTCCAGCCTCACCCTGTCCGCGGACAGCGTCTCCAGCTGCTTGCGCAGGTTGCTGATGTAGCCCTCGAGGATGGGCTCCAGGTTGTTCTTGCAGTTGCTCAGGTCCAGCTGCTGCAGCAGCTCCCACTTGGTCTCCAGCACCTGGTTCTGCTGCTCCAGGAACCGCACCTGGAACCCACGCCACAGACAGCCAGTGAGGACAGGAGACGTGAGGCTTCCTTTCCTGCACAGGAACTGTGCTTTCTTATGCTACGTCAGCTTAAAAGGTGAGCCTCAGTCCTTAAAAAGTGCCACTTGCTCCTCTCTGCCCACAAGAGCCCTTGGTCTGAGCAAGGTTCTCACTCTGGGGCAGTGCCTAAGATCAGCAGGGCCCCGGCATCTTCTCCCTCTCCATCTTTCAGAGGTCTCCTGTCGCCCCTGCCCTTATCCCAACCTGCCTGGACAGATGTCTGTGTTCAGCCTGGGCTGCCTCTCCAAGGTGCGTCCTTAGACACTGAAGCTGCCCTGTGCTGGCCTTCACGCCCTGGGCCCTGTGCTCAGGGCCTGGTGGCCCGCCCGTGCCCTGCCTATTCTGCCTCCTAGTGCGCGGCTCTCCCAGCCCAGCCAGAGGCAGGCGCGCAGCCGATCTGGGGTCTCCAGCCCTCCTATGTTCCTTTCGTGTCCGAATCTCTGTTGTCGCCATCAGAACATTTCCCCAGGGGCAGAACAAGCATTCTCGAATTGCAATCTACAGATATTATATCATTCCATTGCTTAAAACCCTCTGGTGGTTCCACGTCACCTACATACAGGGCAGGCCCACAGTCCCACTGTGCTCTTCACAACGCGCCCAGCCCGCCTGCCCCTCCTCCACTCACCAGTGCTGCGCAAACCTGAGGTCTCCCGTGCCCCAGACAAGGCCCTGCCTGCGACACATGCTCTCTCACCCTGGATCGCCTTTTCCCACCTCCCTCTGGAAAACTCCTACTCATGTGTCACCACCTGCCTCATTGTCCCCCCTGGGGAGCTTCCCCTGCTCCCCTAAGCTCAGGAAGTCTAGACTTCCCAAACCGCTCCCACATTTTGTTCCCCAGTGGTTCCCAAACTTGAGCATCACCCGGAGGGCTTGTTAAACCCAGACTGCTGGGCCCCACCCCAGTCTCTGGTTCAGTTGCTCCAGGGTGGAGCCTGGGAATGTGCTTTCCTGCAAGTGTCCAGGTGACGCAGCTGCCGCTGGCTCGGGGACCACTTTTGAGAACCACTGCTTTAGGGCACTGTGACTACCACCTGCCCTGCCTTATAGGTTGTGTGTATCACACACCGAATCTGAGCTGGCAGGGTCCGTGAGAGGAGGAGCTGGGTCCCACAGCTCTCTGGACACCCCAGGCTCTCACGGGCCTCTCCTTTGCCTGGCTTCACAGGCATCACTCCCCTACTTCTCAACCCAGAGGCCACTTTCTCTGTCTCCTGGACACCTTCCCAGAGTACGCTTTCTAGTTCTCACTTCTCTCAGCCCCATCCCCAGGTCTGATGTCTCAAGCTTTGTACGGTTCCTCCCTGCTCTGTCCTAGCCTGTGTCTGCATCCTGGGAATGTGTCCTGCCTTCCTCTGCTCCAGACAGGGCCCTGTGCTCAGCTTTCTCTAGGAAGTCCCACCTTGTCGATGAAGGAGGCGAACTTGTTGTTCAGAGCCTTGATCTGCTCCCGCTCCTGGGTGCGCACTTTCTGGATCTCGGGGTCCAGCTCCACGTTGAGGGGGGCCAGGAGGTTCTTGTTGACGGTGACCTGGTGGATGCCTCCTGGAGGACACACGGATGGACACGCGGGCCCCAGGGCCGCACTGCCAAACATGCTGCCAGCAAAGCCACTGGCCCGGACCCGGCCAAACCCATAGCCCCCTGCACGGCCACTGCCACTGGCCACGTTGAAGGAGATATTCCGGGCGCCCCCCAGGCTGAAGAGGCTCCGACTGCTGAAGCCCCCTTTGCCCCCTGCCCGGTAGGAGGTCGAGCTGCCCCCCGAGAGCACTGCCGAGCAGCCACTGAAGCCCCCCTTGGTGGCAGCTCCCGACTTGCAGTTGAATTGGCGGCTCATGTTGGGGAGGCCAGAGAACTGGGATAAGATGCTAACCCTTAGCCGAGATGCAGGTCACCAGCCTGAGAGTGTGGGCTCCCCCTTTATAGGGCTCAGCAGGAGCCACTGCCCTGATTTGTGGATTCAGTTTGCCCAGAAGCAAGAAATCATTTTCTCCCAGCAAAATCAGACACCAGGTAAATAACTTGAAAACTCCCCGAGTGCTGGGCTTGAAAGTCTTGCTCATGTAATTTGAGTCTTATCTAATTAACATAGGGTAATTAGCCTGGCCAAATTATCCCTAGAAAGATCTTGGCTGGGAGGTTTGTCACAGCCTCAATTGCCCTAACCCAGGGAGTGGTGGGACCTAGGATGGCAGGGGTGCCGAGAGGAGACCTCTAATTGACAGTGTCATCTGTGAGAAAGCTCACAATCGTGCTGGCATCAGATGAGCTGCTTCAGGGACCCTGGCTGAGCTGCTTTCATGTGGTTAGGGAGAGACTCTGAGGCCTGGCTTCCCAGGGCTCCTGGAGACACTTCCCATGTCTGGCCAGAGCCATGGGAGAGAGCCACTGGAAACCCAGGGCCAGTCTCTGGCTGCCAGCCTCTGCTGTGCCCTTCCAGGCAAGTCCCCTGCTCCTCTGTGCCAGCCACGCCGCCCTGCTCACCTCCACTTGTACACACCGACTTCTTTGTTCCTGTACCATCCCCCTACCCCTACTCTTGACCTTGAAATAGTGGTCATTGCCACTGTTTGCAAGGACTGACACTGGGGCAGCACCTCACAGTGTTGAAAGAGCTCCTCACAGAAGCTACCTTGCCTGGAGAGCAGTGGTCATGATCCACATTGCACAAATGGGGAAACCGAGGCTCAGATAGTTGAGAACGCCATTCCTTTAGCAAACATTTAATAAGTCCTTTCTTTGGGTGAATCCCCGAGAATGAAAATACCCCAAAAAACACATGCCCTAGCCTTGAGGACTCCTTGGCTGGTCTTCTGACTCCACATTCAGAGCTATGCAGGCCTTATTCATTTGTCCAGCCAGCCAGCCAGCCATCTACTCTTTCATTCACTCATTCACCCATTGATTTAACAAACTTCTGTTGAGGGCCAGCTCTGTCCCAGGTACTGTGCTAGGCTCTTGGGTCCTAAACTAAGAAGAACAAACCTAGCTCACAATTTTTGGGGGGCAGGGGAAGACCCTCGAATTTCATAGACCCTCAACATTGCCAAAGTATGTGACTCAAGAGTTTCACAATTCCGAAATCTCAAATATATCCATAGTATATAATCCTCTCCATAAAAATGCAATGGTTTCACTAGCTAGCGTGCTTGAACAGTTTGCCCATCGCTCTTTTCTAATTCTGTACAAAAGTTATGGTGTGTCATTGACAAATTCAACCTCCCCTTCTTTTTTTTTTTTTTTTATACAAAATAGCTACTTTCTAGTTAAGAATAATCATTTTCTTCTGTGGAAAGCAATATGGAGATACCTTAAAGAGATACAAGTAGATCTACCATTTGATCCAGCAATCCCATTACTGGGCATCTACCCAAAAGAACAAAAGACATTCTATAAAAAAGACATCTGCACTCGAATGTTTATAGCGGCACAATTCACAATTGCAAAGATATGGAAACAACCCAAGTGCCCATCAATACATGAGTGGATTAATAAAATGTGATATATATATACCATGGAGTACTACTCAGCTATAACAAACAATGGTGATATAGCGCCTCTTGTGTTCTCCTGGATACAGCTGGAACCCATCCTACTAAGTGAAGTATCCCAAGAATGGAAAAACAAGCACCACACGTACTCACCAGCAAATTGGTTTCACTGATCAACACCTAAGTGCACATATAAGAATAACATTTATCAGGCGTCGGGCAGATGGGAGGGTGGAGGAGGGGATGGGTATATACAAACAATGAGTGCGATGCGCACCATCTGGGGGATGGACACGCTTGAAGCTCTGACTGGGGGGGTGCAAGGGCAATGTAACTTAAACATTTGTACCCCCATAATATGCAGAAATAAAAAAAAGAATAATCATTTTCTTACATGTCCTCAATTTCACTAAAGGCAATAGCACTTGGTAATCTTTTTAGCCTCTTTTCACTAAACTCTTGGACTTTGACATCCCGCCGTGGCTTCAGTTTCTGTTACCAGCCTGCTGCTAAGAAGAGAGAAGATGCAAAAGCAGCAGTTTGCAGTGCCCTGTTAATTTGGCTACAGCCATAAACCTTTACGTCTCCTAAATAAAAAGCCTGAATACCTGGTTCTCTCCGCCAACATTCTCTACCTCCTTCACTTCTGTGATGGCCCTTTTTCTGCCCAGGAAAAAGCAAATAGACTTCTTTCTATCCTAATCTTCGCCTGGAGAAATCTTTCTCAAAACCCACATACACTAGCTCACACTCTTACAGGTTGAAATCGCAAAGAAAATTTTTTAAAAACACATTATTTGCAAATAAGGTCACATTCAGAGTTGGGACTTGAACATATCTTTTTTTGGAGGACACAATTCAACCCATAACAGAAATAAAAATCACAAACAAAGACAATAAAAAAACATAGATAAATTGGACCTCAACTAATTTTCAACACAGGGTCAAAAATAATTTGCTAAAAGAAGGATAGCCTTTTCAACGAATGGTGCTGAAGCAATTCCACATTCATATGTGAAACAAAAAACAAACAAACAAAAATCTTGATCTAAGTCTTACACTTTATACAAAAATTGACTCCGCACTTGATCTTAGCCAAAAGACCAAGAATTGATCAAAAATTGACTTCAAATAGGTCACAGACAAATGAAAAACTAAAACTTTTAGAAAAATAATAGGAGAAAATCTTCAATATCAAAGGTATTATAGATAAAGAGCTTTTAGATTTAACATCAAAAGCCTGATCCATATAAGGAAAAATCAATAAATTAGACTTCATCAAAATTAAAAATTTTTTTCTGCAAAAGACCTGTTAAGCAGGATGAAAAGACAAACTACAGACTGGGAAAAATTATTTGCAAACCACACCCAACAAAGGACTAGTATCTAGAATATATAACAAACTCTCAAAATTCAAAAATAAAAGAGCAAGCAATCCTGTTAGAAAATGGGCAAAAGACATAACAAGACATCTCACTGAATAGGATGTGCAATTGGTAAAAAAAGCACATGAAATGATATTCAGCATCAGGGAAATGCAAATGTAAACCACAATGAGATATGTCTACACACCTATCAGAGAGCTTAAATAAAACTTAGTGACAACACCAAATGCTGGCAAGGATGCAGAGAAACTGGATGACTCACACATGGCTAGTGGGAATGTAAAATGGTACAGCCACTCTGGAAAACAGCTTGGCAGTTTTTAAAAATTTGAACAGACAGCTACCATATGTCCTGGCAATTACACAACTGAGCATTTATCCCAGAGAAGTGAATCTCATGTTCACACAAAAGCCTATATGAAATGTTTACAGCAGCTTTATTTGTAATAGTCAAAAATGGCAAATAACCCAGATGCCATTCAATGGATGAGAAACAATGGTACATCCATACCATGGAGCATTACTCAGCAATGAAAAGGAACAAACTATTAATATCAATACAGGCAAAGACCTGGGTGAATCTCTAGAGAATTATACTGAGTGAAAAAAAAAAGCTAATCCTAAAAGCTTCCATACTGTATGATCCATTTGTATAACATTCTTGAAATGATTCCATTTATACAAAATTCTGGAAATATAGCTACGGAGAATAGATTAGTGGTGACAGGGGTTAGAGAGTGTCACAGGAGAGACCCGGGTTTTCTATACAAGGACAGCATGAGGGAAACTTGTGGTGACAGAAATGTTCTATACCTTAACTCTCTCAATGTCAATATCTGGTTGTAATATATTATAGTCTTGCAAGATGGTAATGTTTTGCAACATTTGTCGAGCAAATTCATTAAATTAAGCAGTTATGTGCCAGGTACCCCTCTGAGCACATTAATCTTCAAAATAACCCCATCAAAAAGGTACAACTAACACACTTTCTATAGATAAGGAAACTGAGGCACAGAGAGGTTAAGTTACTTGCACAATGTCACGCAGCTGGGGCCAGGAACGGACGCCAAGGAGTCCACTGTAGAACCACTATTGCCTGAAATCTTCTTATAACAACCCATTTCCCTTACCCCGAGATTCTTATTCAAAAGGTCTGGGGCAGGTCTGAGCTTATAGAGCCTCTTACACTTTTCATATTTTTTTTTTTTTCATCACAGCCTGGACCCAGTCTCAGGGCCTTTTTATGGCAAACGGGGAGCGCGGTATCAGTTAGACTCACATCCCACTGTCCAGAGCTTGGTTTCGTGGCCGTGGTCACTTGCACGAGAGACTGGGAAACGGATGTGCATATTCAAATTTCTGCTTCTGTGGAAGAAGAGGAGAACGGATGCTGGGGGACACCCAGCAGGCTCAGCCACGCTCTGCGGGGTAAGTGCCCTCACCGCTGCGTCAGTCCACTGCTCAAAGCTGCAGGACGGAGTCCTAACGTGGTGAGGTAAGGCAGCTTCCAGACAACCAACCACCCCAGTGTGCCCAGGACTCAGGTTCTCAGGCAGGGGAACTTTCAGTTTTAAAACCAGGAAGTCCCAGGCAAACAGGAACTAGGTGGTCACTCTACCCAGAAGGGCCCCCTTGTCATGATGGGGCCCACCCAGCCCTCCTGCCGCATCTCTCTCCAAGCCCCACCAGACTTTCTTCAAAGAGCCCAAAGAGCCAAGCTCTTGCCAATCCCTTTTCTTTCATTCAACCAACATTTCCTGAGCACCTACTATGTGCCAAGTGCCGCTCTGGTCACGGGAGATACAGCACCTCTACTTAAACACTCCCTTCCCTCTGGCTAACTCTTCATCTTTCAGGTTTCAGGTTTTAGCTCCGAGGGCCCTTCCTCAAGGAAGCCTCCCTATCGCCTAATCTGGGTGCCTATTCCTGATACGCACGCCCCCCACAGCATCTGCGTCATCACGCCGCACATTGACTCGCCTGCCTTCCTAACAAAGGTCTCGGTCACCTTTTTGCACTGGTGTGGAAGACAGAGTCTAGCACACAGTAGGCGCTCCCTGTCAACGGTTGTTGAATGAATGAGTGCTGCCTCTCAGAACCCTGGGAGCTGCTGAAGGACAGGGTCTACGCCCACCCTATCCCGGGCTGTCTTGCTCCCCCTAGTTCTCAGAACAGAGCTCAGGATGGAGCTGATGAGACCCACCTCCCAATTCAACACCTCCGGACTCCAGTACAGGGCTGGGCAGGGAAGTGCCCTCTGGGCAAAGCAGGGGACCAAACAGCAGGGCTGCCCTATGACCAGAGCCCCAGGCTGCTGCTTCCCACACCACACCGTCTGACCACTTACCCGATAATAATCCTCTGACAGTAACGATAACAACACTATTACCGCGTAATTAGGCAATAATGACACCAGCTTGGCTGCCAAGCAAGGCCCAAGAACCTGAAGTTACTGTTTTACAAATGGAAGTTGAGCTTTCCCAATAAAGAGGGGACACTAGGGTGCTTTGTGCCCTGCTTCCAAAACAAGACAGAAATAGCGTGCCCTTCCAATGCGCTCTCCGTCAGCACATACAGCTAAGCACGGAGAGAACAGTGAGCGTGTGTGTTTGTGTATGTGTGTGTGTGTGTGTGTGTGCGCTGCAGGGTGACCATTTGAGGATGGTGAAAGATACTCAGGGCCCGATTAGCAAATATTTAAAATGTTCCCAAACAGAATGAATTTCCCATGAAGTTTATTGGGAAAGTACAGGGGGGTGGGATGGGAACAGTGAGTTCTTTAAAACAAAACAGGATTCAAAATCTCTTCCATAAACAGTGGGGCTCAGGGCTCTGTTCATAATACTTCTAGCCCAGCAGGTCACACTGGATGTTATTTCGAACTGGACTCTGCCAGAAGTGTGGTTCCTGAGACATAGTTGCTTCTGTTATGCTTTTATCCTCATCCCTGGAGAAGGGAAGACACCTGAACTCAGCCCACTCTCATGTGTCCCTCCAGGTAGAGGATCCTCCTTGGCTTTCTAGGGGAACAAGGTGGGGCCGGGCTGGCACACGCTCACCCTCCAGGTCCCCGTGGATCTTCTCTCCTCCTCCACGGGAGGCAGAGAGTCCTTATGCCCCCAAATGGGTCATATGGGGCTTTATAAAATCATAAAAACAAGTTCTTGCTAAACCGAGGGGCATCCTGCCAAACAATGGCCACTGTGCCAGGACTCCCGCACCACCCACCCGTCTGGGCCATCCCCCACTCCAGACTGAGAGGGGCCTGGGGACAGGGTCTCCGCTTCCTCCACCTGGAGGCAAGGGTGAGGTCCTACATGCCACAGGCACCTGGCGGCTCCACAAGTGCCTGTCCCAGGCCACACAGCCAGTGCCTATGGAGTGAGGTCAGGGCCCTGGCACCCAGCCTCCTAGCTGAAGGCTCCTTCCTCTGACTCGCAGAGAACAGGGAGGGGCAGCTCCCGAATGGCCAGCAGAGGAGACTCCCCAGCTACTTCCAGTAGTGCACACTGCTGGCAACTTCTCCAGATAGCCTGCTGGCACAAAAACAGAATAATCAGTAAATCCTCTGACAGAGGTCAGAGGAGACCAATGTCCAGAGGGAAGGATGCCCCAGGTCTGTTCCATAATTCACATTCAGTCTCACTCGGGGGTTGCATCAATCCCCGCACGGACTGACGAGGGCAGCCGATCTCCGTCACTACACCTGCTCACCTGCCCACCCACAGCGGCCTCATCGCCACTGCTCCTGGACTAGCACGACCACTCGTGCCTCTCCAGGCCCCTCTGCCCCGTGTGCCCCCGACCTGCTCACATGGGGTCCATCTAGTTCTCTCTGCCTTTCCCAAAGGCACATAAATCCCCCCACTCTTCCCTCTTGTCCAACAGAGGGAAGTTCAGAGTCAAGGGCTGCAGCACACAGGGCTAGGCCAGTGTTGGCCATGTGCACTCTGGACAAAGGCCCTGACTGGATACCTTTGCTGAACGAAGCTCGGGCGGCATTTTGGGAGTGAATGAGTTAAGGCACTGCCCCATCATACAGATGGGAAGCCTGGCAGAGAGCACCTACGGTGACAGTGCAGTGAGGACACTCGCCCATCCTGTCTCCTCTGGGCCACCCACCTGCACTCCTCACCCTCCATCAGCTTGCAGTATGTGGCCATCTCCATTTCCAGGGCCAACTTCACACTCATTGGCTCCTGGTAGTCGTGCAGCAGCCGGGCTAGGTCCTCCCTAGCCTGGTGCAGGGCGGCCTCCACATCTGCCAGTTTGTCCTGGGCATCGTTGAGGGCCACCTCGCCCTTCTGCTCTACCTCCAGGATGGCGTCTTGTAGGACAGCGCTTTGCCAAGGCCAGCAGCAGGCAGTGACTACAGCACAGGTGACCAGTTACCTGCCCACACTCCTGTACTCTCTCTCCTTCACCCTCATATCACCATTTATTGTGGAACACCTGAGAATACAGAAAAGTAGAAAAGAACAATCTAAACCCCAGCCCCCATGGCTGCCACTGCCAGGTTGGTTCCCCGCCTGTTTGTTGAGTTTGGCGATTTCTGCCCGAAGCCTCTGGATGACTCAGTTTGGCTCATTGATCTCCACCTTAATGACTTTGAGGTCATGACCCTTCCCCATAGCAGTGACCTGGAGCTCCTGGCACTGGAACCAGGAAAAGGCAAGAGTGAAAAGGCAGCCCAGGGAGAGCCAATACCTCACCCCAGGGCTCCTCAGCCCAGACTCTGTGCCTTGTTCAACCAGGACTTGAAGGTCCTGCCCAATCTGGTCACTGTGGCCAAAACCAACAAACAGGGGAGCTATACTCCTGTCTGCTAGGAGTGTATGGTCTAGTGGAGAAAACAAAACATTCCTTCACAGCGTGGTTATACAACCATCACACACCACCTAGCCAGTTGCTAAACAGGAATACAAACATGGTCTGTCTTTTCCTGCCAGACCTTGAAGAAAAAGATCGTAACGGACAATTCACAATGGATGGAAGTTAGCCACTATTTTATGTGTGGACATGGAATTATTATTTCTGCCAAAGAACCACCTTAAATCATGCTCCACTCAGGTGAGTGTTTGGAAGGCTGGGATGTGCCTCCATAGCCCACAGAGGTGGGAAGGCAGCGGGAATTGTATACAGGCAGAAGGAAACCAGTCTGAGTGGCAGCGTTGGCCACTGTGGTCCATGGAATGGGGAGCTGACTGGGCTGGTGTTGTCATTGCGCCTAAGTCTACAGAGTTGGGATGGCTCTCCTGACTCAGGACTGGCAGGTCCCCAGCAAGCCAGAGCCCTAGTGACTTCCAGTGGCCTAGCCAAAGGCTTTCGCAGGTAGTCTTCTCACCTACTCTTTAGGACAAGACATGAAGTCAGGCAACCCTCCCAACCACAGGGCATATGGAGCAAGTCAACCCTATAGGACACTTCTCTGGGTGGCCTTGGACCAACCCAGTTCTCCCCCCTTTCTTGCTTGTAGTTCTCGAGAATAACTACAGAATGTTCTGGGAATGCAATATCCTGAGATAAGGGGGTACTGGCCAGAGCAGTATCAGACTCTGGGCAGGCTCCTTTTCAGAGTTTCTCAGCTATGGTACAAGTGGGGTATGTGACTCCATCCACCCTGGGCAGCTTTTCTGAGCCTTAGGCACTGGCTGGCATGAATCCTAGGCTTCTGTTCTTCCTTGCTGCCTCCGTGTCAAGTCAGTGACCAGTGCACAGACCCCTGCTGGTGGAAGGAGGGGATCCTTCAACTTCTCTGGGTGTAACCAGCACAGGACACTTCTCCAGGTGCTCACCTTGGTCTGGCAAAGGGCCTCAGCCTCACCTTACTCCTCTGAGCAATCTCCTCATACTGCATCTTGACCTGGTTTTCTCTGCCATGAACTGGTCCACCTGCTGCCTGGGCTGCTGATGTAGCCCTTGAAGATGGGCTCTGGCTGGTGGTGTAGGAGCTGACATGCAGGTGCTACCCCAGTTCCCACTTGGTTTGCAACACCTGGTTCTGCTGCTCCAGGAGCTGCACCTGGAAACAGGAAGTTGAAGCACTCAGGCCCAGGGGGCAGCCGTAATGGACTTGAGAAGTTTCTGCTGGCCTGGCAAGAGCGACAACTGATTCTGGCGTCGTGTTCAATCCCTGCATGCTGTAATAGAAGTTGTTTGTCCCTATTACTTACTGGGGCTCAGATGCAGTCTCCTGGAGAAGTTTGGACAGCATGGAAAACAAAGCAGGCACCTTCCACCAGGGCCAATGTCAAGACACGGGGACTAAGCTAGTTGGCCTCAGACATCCCAGACTTGCACTGTCCAGAGCAGTCGCCATGAGCCACATTTCCATCGTGGCAAACAGACCTTTCCAAAGGTCCCTGGAGCTATGCAGCCCTGGCTTTCTGACCTCCAGGCGTGAGCGCTCACTGTGTCAATGAAGGAGGCAAACTTGTTGAGTTTCTAGATCTGCTCTCACTCCTGCTGCTTTGCTTCCTGGACCTAAGGGTCAATTTTCACATCCAGAGGCTCCAACAGGCTTCAATTTGTTACAACTTCCTGGATGCCAGGGAAGACCACAAGACCTACAGATCCAAGCCCCCCAAAACCAGCACCAAGGCCAAAGCCCACCCCACTGAGGCTGCCCACCCCAAAACGTCGCTCCCCATAGCTCCCCAACTGCCACCTTGGCCCAGGCTCCGGCTACACTGGCGCAGATGCCCTTGCTTCTCCCGAGGCCAGCGAAACTCTGGTTCCTGAAACCGCCTGGCCCGGCATAGCCTGGGCAGCGGTGACCCCTCTTACAGACCAACAGGGAGCTCCATGGCCCCTCCAGCACCCTCCTGGCAGGGTGGCCGAGCCGCTGCTGAAGCCTCCGCTCTGGTACCTCGAAGCATAGACCTGCGTGCACATGGTGACCCGAGGGCAGTGAGTGACACTGAGATGTGGCAAGACGTCTCGGTGTGTCCCTACTAGGACGCAGAGGGCCCCCCTTGTGCGTCTTCTGGAGCTGGCAGCTGACCAAAGACAAATTCATGAGTTTAGCTCCCCTGAAGCTGAAAGTGACAAGAAAATAAATAATGCCACCCATCTGCTTGGGAGCAGCCTGTCAAATAATTATTGCTTAGTTAGCTGGGTTTTCTTATTTTTTATCTATCAACTATCTGCTAACCTCAGCAATATGAGGCGTGTGCACTTACACCCAAAAAGCTCTCAAGTGGGGTGTTTTCTAAGATTGTTGATATTTCAACACTTTCAGTTTCTACCAGAGTAGCATTGAAACCCAAGATAGGTCTCCCCAGAGCTTTAGGACAGAGATATTGATGAATTGGAAACTGATATCTAGAAAGAATGGTGATTTAGAGGGACCCACTCAGAATTTTCTATAGTTGGTGGGAATAGCTTCCACCTCCCTACCAAAAAAAAGTATACAGTATACATGTCTGCCTTAAAACAAATGTCAAAAAAAAAAAAAAAGAATTGGGAATAGTTAACTATGTCCACTAATGGAATATTACATAGATGATAAAAATTACAGGGCTTATGTAAACAAAAAAATTCTTTCTTAATGTTAAGTGAGAAAAAGAGAAATCAAAATTGAATATTCAGTATGACTAAATCCTAGGCACAGAAAAGAAGGCTTAGGATAAGATTGAAGATATAGGATGAGCATAGCTATATTTTTTTTAACCGACTAAAGCTAAATACTTTAGAAAAACACATTTGAAAAGAAAATATATCAAAATGTTAACCATGGTTGTTTCGTGTAATGGTTGATCTTTAAATTTTTCATCTTTCTGTTTTTCCTAGTTTGAAATAATGAGTGGGTGTTATTTTTATAACAGAAGCAGTCAAGCTCCACAAGTCTTCAAACTCCTCTGCAAGGAGGTGAAACAGCTCTGCTTTCAGGAAACACTCGCAGGCCAAGGGCACTGACCCCTTCTTCTGGTCACTCCATAACTGTTGGGCCAACCGCCTGAGAGAATATTCTGGGCTCAGGCTTCTCTTATCTACCTTTTACCCAGGCAGGAAAATGCAGGCTACTACATTGACTAACAGCCTCATCTTGGGCCCCTCATTCTCCTCCTTCCGCTGAGGCTGCAGACCTAGCAGACGTTACCTATAGGTAACACACACTTCTGGCAGTTCTGACAGGGTTCAGTGACCTCTCTCAGTTGGTCTCCTTCTCTGGACCAAGGCTGAGAGGCTGAAATGTCTCCCCCACCCTATAATCTGGCAGCCTCCCTGCTCAGCCAAGCCTCAGCACGAGGCCCCAGCCACTGTGTGAGCAACCCAACCCAGTCACTGGGCGAAGATTCAGGCAAAGGAGGAAGCTGGAGTAGGGTATGGTGAAAATGATGTGCGGTGTAAGAGCCACAGCCATGGTTTTTAATTCCAGCTCCACCACTTCCTGGTTTTGTTACTGTAGGTTTTTCACCCTCAGTTTTGTTATCTGTCCAATGGGTTGATAAGGAGACCCATCCTTGCTACATAACCAGGGTGTCATATAAACTGTTCAGGGGAATGGAGACAAATGTTAGCTTTTGCTGCTGACATTTTACAAAGATAAATGTTTAAGTTCTCATCTTTTCCCAGCAGCAGCAATAACAGCAGCATGCACAACATTTATTGCCCAATTGTTGTGTTTCAGAACCATGTGAAGTGCTCTACAAAGATAATCTCCTTTAATCCTCACAACAGCACTATGAGGTGGCTACCATTGTGATCTTCACTTTTTAGATGTGGAAACTAAGGTTTAAAAGATTAAATGCTTTGCTCAAATGATTCAGCTAGTTAAGAAGTAGAGACAAGATTTGAACCAAGCCTAATTCGAGAGTTCAATGCATAAATATTGAATTGAATCCATAAATACTGGAGAGACATGGATTGGGACCCCTGCTTGAAGGTGGTGAACTTTGAGCAGGTTTCAGAGGAGGAGAGGGAGCAGGTAGAGCAGGCGGTCTTCACAGAGAGGCAGGCACCCCACTAGCCCCACTGAAGAGACTTGGGAAAGAGGGGTCTGAGTCGGGTCACAGAAAACCAGAGGGGGAGAGTGAGACCAGGGTGAGAGGACAGGCTAAGTCAAGGCCAAAGAGATCAACTACGACAATAGGGACAGGAGAAGGGACTGAGGGTTCCCAGGTGGAGGCAGATCATAATTGTGCAATCACCATTATTTTGCTCCTCTTCCTTTTCAGGCAAGTCTGGGATTCTAGCGAAAGTCATCACTTTAAAAAAAAAAATCACCTTCATAAAATTTTTCTTGAGTATCCTGGGCATATTTCACCCTGGATCAAGCTCTGTGGAAGGTCATGAACTTGAGAAAGTATTTTCCTATCTCTTAAGAAATTTTAGTCTAAATAGGCAAAGAATGCCTGCTGCAGTGGGCCCCCAAGCCCTCCTTCTGCTCCCAGCCTCTTCCTTGTGCATCTTGGAACACCCTCCTCTGCGCCTCCCTGCTCTATCCATTCCAGCAGGTTCCTGTCTTCGTCTTCCTTCACACCTTGCACAGAAAACTGTAGTACTCCCTAGTGCTCTGCCACAGTGGATATTTGGGAAAAAATTACCTACTCCTATATATGAGTGACAAATAAATAGCAAATTAAAAATTTTAAATACCATTTACAATAGCATAAAACATATGAAATACTTAGGGGTAAATTTAACAAAATATATATAAGGTCTGTACACTGAAAATTATGAAACATTGCCGAGAAAAATTAAGGAAGACCTAAAGCAATGAAGAGATATACTATGTTCATAGACGGGAAGACTCAAGATACTTAAATGTCAATTCTCCCCATCTGATCTACAGATTCAACACCATTCCAATTAAAACGCAGCAATATTTCTTGATAGAAATTGAGAAGCTGATACTAAAATTTATATGGAAATTCAAAGGACTGGAAATACTCAAGATAATTTTTAAAAAGAAGAAAGTGGAGGTATTATACTATCTCATTTCAAGACTTAGTCAAGCTACTATATCAAGACAGTTTGGTAGAAGTATTAAGACTAGACACACTGATCAATGGAACAGAATAAAGAGTCCAGAAATAGACCCACATGTATATGCTCATTTGATATTTAACAAAGTTGCCAAGGTAGTTCAATAAGCAAGCAACAGTCTTTTGAACAACTGGTGCTCAAACAACTGAATATCAACTTAGGGGAATAAAATGAACTTTTATCCTTATCTTATACCATACCCAGATAACCACTCAAAATGGGACATAGACCTCAATGCAAACACTAGAATTATAAAACTTCTGGAATAAAGTTTTTATTCTGGGAGAAAATGTGACTGCTGCACATTAGAAATCTTAGAACACAAAAAGCCCAAACTATAAAGAAAAATTGATAAAATAGTATTCATCAACATTAAAAACTTCTGCTGCTCCTGGGATGGCATTAAGAAAGTGACAATCCACACACTGGGAGAAAATATTCGCAATACGCATGTCTGACAAATGACTGTTATTCAGAATACACAAAGAACTCCTTCAACTCAGTAATAACATATCAAACAACCCAATAAAAATCTACACAGTATTGGGTGATAGCCTTCCTAAAAGATGTACAAAAGGCCAATAAGGACAAAAACAGATGCTGAACATCACAAGTCATCAGAAAAATGCTATTAAAACTACAATGAGAGGAGTAAGCCCAGACAAGCTGCCACAGCCCACTGCTTCCTGGGTCGCAAAGAGGTCCACTCCTGATGCCCATCCTGGGTTTTGGCACCAAAATGTGAGCCCTATGTATTCTTCTTGCATTTGCTGCAACCTGCACCTCCTGTACCTTCGTGATTTCAGGTGTCATCATCCAAATGAAAATCTAAAGGCAAGAAGGGACAGCTGATCCAGATGGGAAGGAACCAGCAAAAGAACTCTGGAAGTATGAAGAATCAAACAGAAAGCACACCCTCAAAGAGGAACAACAGCTCTCTAGCAATTGACATTAACCAAACTCAGAACACTAAAATGACAGAAGAATTTCAAACATAGATTGTAAGAAACTCAATGATATGCAAGAAAAAATGGATAACCAACACAAAGAAGCCACAAAAAAAATCCAGGACTTGGAAGAAAAATTCACTAAAGAAATTGAAATGCTAAAGAAATATCAAACCAATCTTCTGGAAATGAAGACCTTATTCAGGGAACTACAAAACACAATGGAAAGCCTCAAGAACAGGGCAGATCAAACAGAAGAAAGAATCTCAGAGATTGAAGACAACTCCTTCCAATTAAATAAACCAGTCACAGAGATCGAGCAGAAAATTAAGAGAAAAGAAATAAGGCTACAAGAAATGTGGGATTATGTGAAAAAAATGAACCTGAGGGTGATAGGGATTCCGGAAGGTGAAGAAGAAAACACTCAAGGGCTGGATAAGCTATTTAAAGAATTAATAGAGGAGATTTCCCAGGCCTTGCTAAAAATCTAGATATACAGGTACGAGAAGTTCAACAGACCCCAGGGAGATTCAGTGGAAAGGGTATGTGTTGCTTCAATGTGACAAAAATGAGATTTGGAAAGAAAAAGAAATGGAGATTTTTTTTTTTTTGTAAACCTCTGGAAGCCAAAATTTTTACAATATAGTTTTTTCTGAATTGTATCATAGAACCCCACTCCACTTGATTAGCTGACTCTAGTTTTAGTAGAACCTAGTTTTAGTAAAATGTTTATGCACACAAACTGGAAAATGTGGAGGAAATGGACAAACTTTTAGAAACACACAGCCTCCCCAGGCTCAACCAGGAAGAAATAGAATTCCTGAACAGACCAATATCAAGGACCAAAATTGAAACAGCAATAAAAAACATTCCAAAAATGAAAAGTCCCGGACCAAATGGTTTCACACCCAAATTTTACCACACCTACAAAGAAGAACTGGTGCCTATCCTGCAGAAATTATTCCACAGCATCGAGAAGGATGGATTCCTCCCCAACACATTTTATGAAGCCAACATAACCCTGATACGAAAACCAGGAAAGGATGCAACAAAAAAGGAAAACTACAGACCAATATCCCTTATGAATATAGATGCAAAAATTCTCAAAAAAATTCTAGCTAACTGAATCCAGGTGCTTATTAAGAAAATAATCCATCATGACTAAGTGGGCTTCATCCCAGAGATGCAGGGATGGTTCAACATATGCAAATCTATTAATGTAATTCACCACATAAACAGAAGCAAAAACAAAAACCATATGATTCTCACAGTAGACACAGAAAAAGCATTTAACAAAATTCAACACCCATTTATGATAAGAACACTTCACAAAATAGGCATAGATGGGGCTTACCTAAAAATGATACAAGCCATGTATGACAAACCCACAGCCAACATCATACCGAATGGGGAAAAATTGAAAGCATTCCCATTTAGAACTGGAACCAGACAAGGTTGCCCACTATCTCCACTTCTATTCAACATAGTGCTGGAAGTCCTGGCCACAGCAATCAGGCAAGAGAGCGGAATTAAAGGCATACAAATGGGAACAGAAGAGATCATACTCTCACTATTTGCTGATGACATGATATTATATCTAGAAAACCCCATGGATTCAACCAAGAGGCTCCAGGAATTGATAAATGAATTCAGTAAAGTCTCAGGATACAAAATCAATACACACAAATCAGAGGCTTTCATATACACCAATAGCAGTCATACTGAGAACCAAATCAAAGACTCAATTCCCTTCGCAATAGCAACAAAGAAAATAAAGTACCTAGGAATATATTTAACTAGGGAGGTAAAAGACCTCTACAGGGAGAACTATGAAACACTGAGGAAGGAAATAGCAGAGGATGTAAACAGGTGGAAAACCATACCATGCTCGTGGGTTGGCAGAATCAATGTTATTAAAATGTCTATACTACCCAAAGTGATCTACAGATTCAATGCAATCCCTATTAAAATAACAACATCATTCTTCACAGATGTAGAAAA